>PJEM01016154.1:0-26930 GCA_004023845.1 Helogale parvula | reverse complement strand
TTTTATTTATTTTTGATACAGAGAGAGACAGAGCATGAGAAGGGGAGGGGAGAGAGAGAAGGAGACACAGAATCGGAAGCAGGCTCCAGGCTCTGAGCTAGCTGCCTGCACAGAGCCTGATGCGGGGCTCGAACCCACGAGCGTGAGATCTGACCTGAGCTGAAGTCGGAGGCTTAACCACTGAGCCACCCAGGCGCCCCGATGTTTTTTTTTTTAATGTTTTTTTATTTTTGCAAGACAGAAACAGAGCGTAAGCAGGGGAGGGGCAGAGAGAGAGACACACACAGAATCCGAAGCAGGTTCCAGGCTCTGAGCTGTCAGCATAGAGCCCGGTGCGGGGTTGGAACTCACGAACCGTGAGATCATGACCTGAGCCGAAGTCAGATGCTCAACCGACTGAGCCTCCCAGTCGCCCCTTCAATATATGGGTTTTAACTTAATTCTTTCACCATCTACCCCAAACTGGCATCTGATTGCACAGGCTAAAGGCTCAGTCCTGGCGGACTGCTCCCGCACACGCTCCTCCCCTCTGGCCCCTGCAGACGCGACCACAAGTTCAGGGTGTCAGCCGTGCCTCTGATCAACGGGCTACAGATCAGGTTCCAGCCTCCCTCACCTTGGGTTTGAATAATTTGCTAGAGCAACTCACAGAGGTCAGAGAAACTGGGTACTTACTGGATTGCTGGTTTATCATAAAAGGACATAACTCAGGAACAACCTGATGGAAGAGGTGCCCAGGGTGAGGTCTGGAGAAAGGGGGCGGAGCTTCCGTGCCCTCCGGGTGCTGCTCTCCCCAGGTTTCCACACGTGCACCTGCTCCAAACCCTCTCCTTTTGGATCTTCCTAATGGGTTCATTGCATAGTCGTGCTGGATGAAGTCCCTGGCCAGTGGTGATCCTTCAACCTCCAGCCCCTCACCCTCTGGGGGAGGGACCATAAGTTCCAATCCTCAGATGCCACCAAACTCACCCATTAACATAACAAAAAACCGAGTTCTCTCCTTGTTGGAAATTCCCAGGGTTTTAGGAGCTCAGTGACAGGAAGGAAGACCAAATTTATATATGTGTGTTGAGCATCTGACTCTTGATTTCTGCTCAAATTATGATCCAGGGGTCGTTGGCTCGAGCCCCATGTCAGGCTCTGTGGGGCATCTGCTCCGGCCCTGCCCCAGGCTTCGAGGGGTTCGCAGGGCCTTCTGGGTGCCCTGGGTCGTAGAGGCACCACCCAGATCTCTGCCCTCACCCTCACCGGGCGCTCTCCCTCTGTGCCTGTCCGTGTCCACAGCTCCCTTTTCACATGGTCACGCTGGCCCACGGTCCACCCCACTCCATCTAACCTGCTGCATCTGCAATGACCCTATTTCCAAATAAGGTCACATTCTGGGATAAGATTTCAACTTATGGATTTTGCAGAGACAGAATTCAGTCCATAACGGGGCCTGAGGCACAATTGTACTTGGTGGTTTCCAGAATCCTCTGCACAGAGAGGCCCCAGGTCCCCAGGGGCTACTGCGCAGGGCACTGCGTGGCCCTGCTGCTCATGAATACTCATCCCTAGCCTGTGGGGGGACAGTCCTCAGGTCCCTGCATGGCTGATACCCCCTGGGCTTTGGGATGCGAGGATGTGGGGCTCACACGTGTCCTGATAGGAACTCTGGGGGGCCTCTGGCTTTCTGCTCCTTCTGGCCTCCGTGCCTATAGGGGCTGCCCTCTGGTCTGGTTCCTAGCACCCGGGGTCTGAGCCCTGGCCAACCTGTCACATGACGGAGAGCTCAGCGCTGTTGTAAGCCACCGAGATGGGGGTGGCTTGATGCCTTGAGGGTGCCGAAATTCAAAGCACCAGGTCCTGCCAGTGCAAGGAGTCCAGCTGATGACGATGCTTGGCCATGCTCGTGCACCCCAGCTCCCCCGCCTTACACAAGCAGCAGTGCCAGCCTGGACTCAGTCTCCCCTAGCTTTCCTGGCAGCCAGGCTCGGGAAGGCAGGCTAGAATGGGCGCTTGGCCACGGCATGATTTCCTTAACTCCAACCCCCGTATCTAATGATATGTCTTCTGGGGAGTGTGGGGGTATACAGCCGTCCTCCTGATCGCAGACCCTGCTCGCCCTGCCAGGGCTCCTCCTTCCCACCCCAGCCCCCAGAAAGACACCCCCGAGTTCATGGCAGAGACTGACCAGGTCTCCCTCACTTTAATGATGCTGGTGCGGAAGGCAGGCACGCCCTGATTGGTGGGGTGGATGAGGAAGTTCACGGACCCCCAGGAAGAGTTCAAGGGCTTAGCTGGAGTTGACCAAGGCAGCTCTGACTATGCGCAGTCTCCTGGGAGAGGCTGATCTGAAACAAGGGTGCGGCTGGTTTCAGACCAGGTTTTGGCCATGCAGGGCTGTCTAAGTGAAGCTGGCTCCCCCCAGATGCTCCTTTCCAAACCAGATCTTCCCTCTCTCACAATCCTCCCCGTCTCGGCCTTCCTGCTCATTAATGCCCTCACTAGATAAATCCCGGCATCAAAACACCGTATGCCAAGGTTGTAGACAGCTAGCAAATATGGCTGGCTGAAGACAGACTTCAGATACGCATCAAATATTGACTATCGGTTAAGTTGCTGGGGCCATTCCACACCACGTTGGTTTACATATAACCTATTTATTAAGGCCACACGACACTAGCTTGGTTTCTTGGGTATGCAGCCTTCTATCTGTACCTCTGCGGGCCAGCCGGAGTATCTGTTCCTTGCATTATCAGAGTGGTTGATCTGTGTAAAGAAAAGAAAAGAATGTTATGTATCCACCAGTCTAATTAACAGATCTTTAACGTGTCAACTTCGAGAAAAGTCATATAAAGGGAATCACTTCCTAGAATGGGATTCGCTCCAAACTACTCTGGGTACTTGACTTTTTTTTTTCTTCAATGTGTTTCTTAATAATATTGGAACCAGGAGGGCGTCTGGGTGGCTCAGTTGATTAAGTGTCCGACCTCAGCTCAGGTCATAATCTCGCGGTCTGTGAGTTTGAGCCCCGCGTTGGGACTCCGTGAGTGAGTGTGAGCCTGCTTCGAATTCTGTGTCTCCCTGTCTCTCTGTTCCTCCTCTGCTTGTGCTCTGTCTCTCTCTCAAAAATAAATAAACATTAAAAATTTTTTTAATGGGGTGGCTGGGTGGCTCAGTCGGTCAAGCGGCCGACTTCAGTTCAGGTCATGATCTCACAGTTCATGGGTTCGAGCCCCGCATCAGGCTCCGTGTTGACAGCTCAGAGCCTGGAGCCTGTTTCGAATTCTGTGTCTCCATCTCTCTTTGACCCTCCCCTGCTCACACTGTGTCTCTCTCTCTCTCAAAAATAAATAAAACATTAAAAAAGTCTTAAAAATTGTTTTAATAATATTGGAGCCATGTGTCAATGCAGCTCTAGAACTTCCTGCAATGATGTAGATGTCTGTCCAGTAATCTGTGCTGCCCAGTAGAGTCACATTTGGGTTAGTGAGTTTTGGAAATGTGGCTAGTATGACTGATGAACTGATTTTTTTCATTCTGTTTTAAAATGCTTATTTATTTGGGCAGAGAGAGGACACATGAATGTGTGCGAGTGGGGGAGGGGCAGAGAGACAGGGAAAGAGAGTGGAACCCAGGCAGGCTCTGTGCCCTCAATGCAGAGCCAACATGGGGCTCCAGCTCATGAACTGCGAGAAATCAAGAGTCCAGAACTTAACACGCTGAGCCACCCAGGCCCCCCTAAGTTCTATTTAATTTAAATATATTTAAATGTAAATGCAAATTTGGCCAGGAGCTGCCTGATTGGACAGCATGCTTGAAGGCTTCGTTTTCACGTCTCTGGGAAACTGCAGGGTCGCTTGCGCAGCCAAGGTGTGCGCGTACTGACCGAGCTTTGGTTTTTCATGCCTCCAATCCTTTCCCAGATCATGGAGCACCTTAATCTGCAGCCCAGAAAGGATTGTACGCATCGTTATGGGACTGTAGATTCCATAATTTTCCATACGTTTCACTCTAGTTTCACGTTCCTTTTTATGGAACAGTCTTGCTGAGATAAAATTCACAGACTAGAAAATCTCCTCGTTTAAAGTGTAGAACCATCGGGCGCTCCTAGCCGTTCCATGGCCCGAGCAGGGGAGCTGCGGCCAGTCCTCCACGGCCAGCTGAGCGCTCCGGTCTTCCGTAGGCAAGTGTCCGACAGGCCCTGCGGGCACCTGCTGGCCTGCAGACTGGCCTGTGGCCTCAGGCTGGGGAGCAGTGAACCCAGCAGTTGGAGCAGCCCGTTCACCCGGAAATTCCTCTTCGGACTCAGCCCTTCCAGCAGTGACTCAGCCTTCTCTTCCTTCACGAGGTCTTCAGGGCCTCTGGAGAGGCAGAAATCAGGCACGCCCTCCGACGGCCACGCACACGCAGAACCTTCTGGGCCAGCGTCCGCCACATCAGCCCCCCTGAGTGAGCTCCCTTGCTGTTACGTAGGAGGGCGATGTCCACCGATGTCCACACAGCACAGAGGACAGTCTGCGTCATACAGAGTGTCAGGTTAACACGAGACGCCTCGTGAGGGGCTGGTGGTCAGTTCTGGGGCCAGCCACTGCCCTCAGTGACCGCCTGGGGCTGCTCACAAAGGGTTCCGGGAGCGACTCGGCCAGTTCCAGCTTCGCCGCTGGCCGGGAGTCCTGTGTGCCGGGATGCTGATATTCGCTGGGTTTTCAACAGCCACACGGGCACAGGCAACCAGCGGAAGCTTCTCAGATTCATCATGGTCCCTTCTGTAGATGTGCTGTTCCATCCAGAAGGCAAGTTGGTGCCGCCTCCGTGGGTTCCTGCTGCAAGCAATTTGGGGACATCTTCCTCCCCCTATTCGCAGGAAATCCAGGTCTGACATTATGAGTCTCCCCTTAAGATACAAGGGGGCTGCGGAACAATGGCAGACGGACCCCTCCCTGGGTAGCTCGGGGTGGGGGGGGGGTAAGCAAGTCTCCTGCTTTAAAATTCTGGTGGAGGCTTCTGCACGTGGGGATGACCCATGGGCTGTGCTCTGGAAACAGCCTGACGCTGGATGTGACAGTGCCTGAGGGCCACCCGGGGCTCCGGAGGCCCTCCCCACACAGCCACACGCACCCTCGGGGAAGTCCACACAGCAGGTCTGCATATCCAAATGAGGAAGACATATGAATCCTCTGACAGGACCCGACTCGAGCTCTGGGTGACACCAGGCCCCCAGATCCGGGGTCTCCAACATCCGAACAAACCCTCTGAGTGTCCCCAGGCCTCAGCTCTAAGAGCTCCTGCAAAACCTGCTCACTATGGTCACGTCGTACCCGGGGACCCCTCTAGCAACTACAGCAAAAACCTTGAGCCCACACATGCAGGCGACGCGGGCATTTCCCCGGAATTCCCTTTAGAGTGCTCCCCCCCACCCACAAGCCCTGTTTCAAAACACACGGTTCTCTGAACTCAGGGCATCCTTTGGAGACCCACTCTTTCCTTGATTCCTCCCCTTCCAGAAACTTTTTCGTGCAAAGAAAGTAGGGAAGCAAGGGCCACTGCTACTCTGCAATTCAAATGAGGTTTTATTTTAAATGTCTTAGCTGAACAGCATTAGGGAACCTGTCTGGATTCAAGCTTCGCTCCTGGCTTTTCTGATTCTGCGGACCCACTGAGGCACCAGAGGGCCGAGTGGTGCTCCCCCAGGGGGCCTGGCCTGTGCTCTGGCACCTGGGGCTGGTGGTGTGGGGGTGGAGCCAGGCACCCAGAGAGGCTGAGGGGGCTGGTGGAGAAGGGAGGGCGGGGAGGTGGGGAGGCGGGCACAGGGTAGGAGAGCTGGGGAAAGAGCAGAGAGACAGGAGGGGGAGGTTAGGAGGAGGTAGGGATGAGCACTGGACCTGGGGCCTCCATCCTGTCATGCAAATCAGAGCAATGGGTCTAACCTTGCCTGGGCATCAGAATCGCCAGCCAGCCCCCAACCTGAGACTCTAGGTCAGTTGGCTGCACAAGGCCTGGACATTACTGCTTTACAGAGACCCACACTGGGTGTGGACTCGTGAGGGGCAAGGGGAGAGCAGGAAGCTGCTCTGTGTCTTGGCCTTGTCTTAGTGCCCTGCTGGGCCCGTCTCATTCTTGCTTACTCCCCAGGGACCATTATGTGACAGGTACTGCCTTTACTCCCTTTACTCCTTCCTCACAAGAGATGACTCTCAGGCACAGAGAGGGTGAGTAACTTTCCTACGGCCACACAGCCAAGTGGATAATGCCTGGAGATCCACAGGGCGGGGGAGGCTCGAGGAGGGTGGGGTTGCCGTGAGGAAGGCCACGGGTCAGGGGGCTGCACTGCCGCCTCACGGCCGCTGGGCCCCAAAAAGCCACCTAGCTTTCACCTCATGCCCAGGGAGGTCAAGTGGGCCCCTTGGCCAATTCAACACTGGATGCCCAGCCCCATCTGCCAATTGCGCCTGGGCTCGCCTCGAGGAGTGGAGAGGGTCCTGGTGGGGCTGGCCCAGACCAGCGCTACCACGAGGAGCCCAGGGAGCACCCCTCTCCATAGGACAGGTCGCTGGGGTCCTTGCCGGCCAACGGGTGTCCAGACCCAATCATTAGTGACAAGAAGTCTATGCTAGGGCGCCAGCTGATGCTCCTAACATGTTCTGCAAGCCTGGCTCCCTGTCTGGGAAAGGACATGAGCGTTACAAGGGGAAACGTGCTGTATTAGATGCCTGCTAAAATAACCCCAATTTCCGGGCCCCAGGTAGTGAGTTCTCTGGTTGTGTGGCCACAGCTCTCCCAGCCCCGCTCCAGCCAGGGTGGTCCTGCGAACAAGGAGAGGCCCCGTGCCGTCTGTTTCTGGGTGCCTCCCTGCCCAGGCTCGTCACCACACCAGACGGCGGCAGGAGGGGACCTGGGCCAGGGGAAGCAGTCTCTTACAACGGCCTGCGGACACCCGCTCTCTGCCTCCTTTGAGTCTCTGGCTCCTGGAAAGGAGGCACCTCTCCTGCTAAGGAACAGCCGGTGACCTTGCTCTGCAGCAGTGCTGCTAACCCCTCCTTTCCAGAAGCTGTTGTGTTTCCTGGTGAGCAGCAGCGTCATTGCAAGAAGCTGTGTGATGGTCCCCGGAGGCACCAGCTTGTAACTCCAACAACAGGTGCTGAGGCTCCGTCGGAATTTTCCCAGGCGACCGACTTCGTGCAGTAGAACCTTACTGTCTTGCTCTTTACTCTTCCTCCATGGAGAGGACAGGACAGGAGGGACCCGATCACGCGTGAACTTCTGGCAACAGCAATGATGGAAGCCGCGCTCATCTGGTGTGCGTCTGGCGCTTGCGCCGGCTAAATCACGTGCGCTGCTGGGTCCGTGCCCAGCCCAGCACTGCTGCGGCCTCACCACCCAGGCCAAGGACGGGGAGGCTTACCCTAGACTGTGGATTCTTAAGAATCCTCTACTTTTAGAGACTTGGGAAGGGTGAACTTGAGTCGAGCCCCCTTTCACAGTATAACAGGAAAGGGTTACTTACGAACACCGTATGATGAACTATTTTACTTAGAAGGGTGTCTCAAGCACCTCCTGTGTGGGGCGCCTGGGTGGCTCAGTCGGTTGAGCCTCTGACTTTGGCTCAGGTCACGATCTCACAGTTTGTGAGTTCGAGCTCCGCGTCGTGCTCTGTGCTGACAGCTCGGATCCTGGAGCCTGCTTCGGATTCTGTGTCTCTGTCTCTCTCTGCCCCTCCCCTGCTAACACTCTGTCTCTTTCTGTCTCTCTATAATAAATAGATGTTAATTTTTTTTAAAGCACCTCCTGTGTGGAAGGTGTGATTCCTTCTGGACTTGGAAATGCAGAGTCGCAGACCAGGAGACCACAAGAGGCACAAGGGCCCCAGCCCACGCGGCCGGCTCCGAGGGGCCCCGTGGGGCATGTGCTTGGCTCAGGAATGTCTTAGAGGCTGGGAGCCGTAACCAACCCACAGCCTTTCTTTTTTCTTAAGTTTTTTTTTTTTTTTTAATCTTTATTCCTGAGAGAGAGCGCAGGGGAGGAGCGTAGAGAGAGGGAGACCTGAATCAGAAGCAGGCTGCAGGCTCCAAGCTGTCAGCACAGAGCGCGATGTGGGGCTCAAACTCACGAACCGTGAGATCATGACCTGGGCCAAAGTCGGACACTCAACCAATGGAGCCACCCAGGCGCCCCAACCCATGGCCTTGTAAATCCCAAGGGGTGCTCTGCGAACCATTTGTGGGAAAGGGACCTTTAAAGAAACACTTACATTTTCTCTCTGAATTCCTTCGGGAAGTTTCAAGCCTTTGGCTGTAAGGAATACCCAGCTGGACCGGAACTGTATGCTCCTGATTTGTTTACTTCCAAGGGCTTCTATGACCTTCTTGGCGTCCTCCTTCAGCCTGGGGGGAGAGGGGAGAGAGTGTGACTGTCACACGTGGAGACGCCAGTGCGTCACACCCTGACTGTCCTGGGTTGTCAAATGCAACCCAGCTCCTCCTGGCAGAAACAGTGGGAGGATGTCCTACGTCTAGTCAAACATGCGACAACATCAGAGCCTCCTTAGACTCAGTTTGGGGCTCACAGTTTTCATTCTCAGTTCTCAAAATCCGTGTCATGGGGTTCAGTCACATCATCACTTTCTACCAACATAACTGAAAGTCTTTGCCAGCCATCCTGTCTCTTGACCTCAAAATAAGGCAGACAGATGTCGCCAAGAGATGAAAACAAAGGTCAGAATGATCCCTTTCATTTTCAGGAAGGTCAGTACCAAAAAAAGAAAACAAAAATCGAAAACAACGCCAGCCATTGTAAGACTGTGCGATTTTGAACAAGCCAAGGAAGGCGGGCAGAAAAGAAAAGAAGAGAAAAAAAAAAAGAGCTCGGATTTTCCTGATGTAGTGACATCGGGATTTTTCCAAGCGTGCATCAGATAGCTTCAGTCTGGTGAGATACTCTATTAGAAATAAGAGCTGAGGTCAATGTGGGGAATGTTGGGTTCGGGGACCCCGTGGAAACACAGTCCTCGTAAGCGCGTGGAGGTCCTTGGAGGTTTGGCAGCGAAGAGCAGTCTTGTGAGACGCGTGGAGACAGGTGGCCTCTCCCTGCGGGAAGTACTGTTCGCGTGTGGTGCCTCGTTTTTGTTCTGCTGGTGCTCATACAGAGAATTTTTCTCAACTGCCTTTCCTACTTCGGTACGTCCAGCCCTGGGCTTCAGCTGTTGGGCTGAGTGTAGCTCTTCCGTCCTAATTATGGTCAGGGGGGCTCCCTCCTGCCACCTGAAAACACTCCCCAGCTGCTCGTCCTTCCTTAACCCCTGGCTACTCGTGTTGGTTTGTTTTAGGAACACGGGCTGCTCGGTCTCAGGCTCCCCTTCCTTCTCAGGGAAGCGTCTTGCCCTTGGGATTAGCGTTCTTTCCTACAGGATGCTCCAAGGGGCCCGGAGGATGGCCTGGGGCTCTCTGCCAGCCGGCCCCACCCCCACCCCCTGGACCCCCGCTGTGACAGATCTGTGCACACCCACCTGCTGGCTCCGTCATCGTGGGTCACCATGAAGAGCAACGACTTTGACGGTGCGCTCTGAATAAAGTCTATCATCCGTCCAGAGTTATCTGTTGGGTCAATGCAAATCAGTTTTAGGGTCTTCTCGGTTCGCTGGCCCCGGACGCTGTGCCTCCTCAGCTCGCAGCTGCTGTGTCTGCTCTGAATCCTTCAATTCCTGGAGCTCATCCCACGACCCCGTGAATGGTGCTCTGACACCGCTAGTGAGGGGCCGCGGGGCTCCACGGTGCAACCGGCCGAGGGGGGGGGGGCACGAACAGATCATAACGATCCTATGACGGGACCTCGGGACCGCAGCACAGGGGGTATTCTCCACAATGACTCACGAAGCCCTGACCCAAGAGTGACATGTTGACAGCAGAGTGGCCCCAGGACCCTAAACAAGCAGAATGGAGGCGAGAGACCAGGCGAGCTGACCAGACGGAGCAAGGCCAGTCTTACGGGGAGAACAGGAGGCTGACCTCAAGCCCCACTGTTTCTCTGGGGCTTGTTCTTTGTAGGGATGCTTCCGTTAATGACAGAGTGAAAATGCGTCGTTCCCAACAAATGCATCCAGACATTTCTTATTTCTCTGTTGTCTTTACAAAGGCTTGCTTTTAATAGTCCTCACTGCTCAATACAGATAAAAGGGGCTGCTATACCCTGGTTGACCATTGCGGTCAGGTCCAGTGCCCAGAATAGGCCCCTTGCATCCCAGGGACGCGTGCCTCAGCCCAGCCGGACACCGCGAACAGGACAGGGACGATGATGATGTTCAGGGATGGATCTGATCACATTATTTTACACATATTTGATTAAAAAGATGTTTTCTTTTTCCTGTTTTCTGAAGAAAGAACAGAAGAAAGGATCCAGGACAAGTGTGATAAGAGAAGACATTTTCTAGTTAACGCTTTCAAACGTTACCACACGAGTCCAGTCAGAGACCAGGAGCTGGCGTGTGTAAGAGTTCTAGGATGTGCGCATGTGCGTTTTTTAATCTTCATGTTTAGAATTCATGTTAATTTTCATAGGAAAAGAGTTTTCTTACCGCCTTGAAACATGTCAAAAGACTGTGTTGCAATCACTTTCCCAGTCATATCTAAAAATAAAAGAAATAGTGTTTAAAAGAAAGTTCATCGGACCCTGGGAGGCGTTTGTGACACCGCGGTGCCCAAAAGGACACATTCCTCTTTCCCGGAAGCGTGGTTGCTGGGGGCGGATCAGGAAGCCGGCTGGCCAGCTGTTCTAGAACTTTCCTCCTGTCTGCTTCCATCCAGTGAGGTGGACCCTGCCCTCTCCTGCCGCACCTGCCTCTCCCGCAGAAACACCAGGGTGCCCACCACAGCCCTCTCTGCTCCGGACTTTAGTTTCCCAGCCGGATTCCAGAGCGGGCACACTTTCTCTAGTTCCCACAGCCCCTCTGCCAGGGGACTGCGTGCTCAGGCTGATCCACAACAGTTCTTATGGTCATGGGCCCCCGACGGCAATCGTGACAGGATGTCTTCCCCGGGCCTACCAGGATGCCAAGCTTTGCCTCCCCCGAGGCCCGAGTGGCATTTTCTCACAGAGCTGGGGACTCATCGCTGGGGACATGCTCTGCAGGGCAGGAGGAATCCAAGAGCAGGCCCAGGGCGGTCGGTACTGCTTATCTGGTTGTACCCCTGCCTCCTGCTGGTCCTGTTTCTGGTTTTTAAAAAGGCTGTTTATATTTGGCTTAAAAAAAAAAAGTGTATTTATTTTTAGCAAACTTCACACCCAACATAGGGCTCGAACTCACGACCCCGAGATCAAGAGTTGCGTGCTCCTCTGACTGAGCCAATCAGGATCCCCTGACTTTTTTTTTTTTTGTAGGAACCACAAATAATCTGGACAGGGAGGCACTGTGAAAATAATCCGATGATTTAAAAATGCATTCAAATATAAGCCTAGACTAGATCGTGTGCAAAAATTATTTAAAAAACTGAAGGTATCTTTGAAAATCCAATCATGGAGTTCTTAGAGCCGTTTGAAAGAAAACGTTTAGTAACTCACAATTGACAATGGCAATATTTATTCCTCTTCCGACATTTCCAGTCTTTTCTCCCATAAGCCTGAAATGTAAATAAGGGAGGGTCAGTCAAAGAGTCCCTTTCTCACTGAGCAACAACGGGACCTCTCGGTCGTGGAAGACCTTCCCTCGTCAGAGCCATGTCATTGGCGCTTACCACCCCTCACAGGCGTGCACCAGCCATGGCCCGGCGCCCTTGACAGTCACCCCCAGCCTCGGTCCACACGTATCACCTCCAAGTTTCCACAGACTCAGTCCCTCGGGGAACCTGGTGACTGCCTTCAATCTTACAATCACGGCCAAGGAGGGGGAAATCGAGTATTTGTGTAACACGGCTCCTTACAAGGACTTCTTCACTGAACCCTCAACCACCTCACGAGCATGCACTTTTCTGCCGTACAGATAGGAAGTCAGAGGAGGTGGGTCGGTTGGAGACAGTTCTGACTCAGGTCCGGGACCCGCACTTACGTCCTCTCTCCGAGGCGTTGCTGGACTCTTGACGATACTTGTACCAGCCACAAAACGGAGCCCAGCTTACCTCCTCAAGGAAATGCCTTGTCTCACATCCCTGGATGTTCACTTTTAAACTGGAGGATAGGAAATGTCAACGTCAAGTGAACTGTGCCCCAACACCAGGACGGAGATGGACTTTCCCGGAGATGGGATTTATTACTGAAGATCCTGGCACCGTGTCTGCGTGTGCATGTACCTGCTGTCAAGCTGTAGAATCCGTGATGTAGTCACAAAAAGAATTGGGAAGTTTTCCTCCTGTTCCCATACAGTGAATATGGCCCCACAATATACCGTTCTTGCCATGTTTACCAAAACCCGCCTGGGACTTCCTAGGCTAAGTCCTTTATGGAGGAGCAGCTTCCTGACAATTGTTGAGAACATTCCATAAGGCCTTGAGAAGGAAAAAGAAACTTCCATGTGTGATCATGAAAAGTGGGGTCACCTGAACCTAGCCTCTCACAGAGAAAAATTTTAAAATGGGACCTGAAGAGCGTGTCTGCTGGCCTCTCTTGGGGCCCTACCAAGGAAGGGAAGGGTTCCCAGGCCAGGAGCTGGAGAACACCAAGTTTCCGGCAGGCGAGCTCAGCGTGTAAATCTGCTTTGCCTCAGGAGCAGTTGCTCATTCCAGAAAAAGTATCAAAGAAGAAGAGCAGCACTTTTGACAACCACATGAGGCCAGTGGGACAAAAGCTGGAGGCCGGGCCCGCCCAAGGGAAGGCCACGTCAAATCCTCCAATCTTATTTGGGTTGGGATCAAAAAGGGTTGAGTCTTTAAAACCAGAATGGACCAGGAATAATTCAGAACTTGAATAAGTGCCTCCAAACTTTAAGTCAACTGGGTGCCCCCCCCCAAAAAAATCTCAATCCTTAACATTTATTCAGATAGTTCTATTTGCTAATGGTTCCGAGTTCCTGGTATAAGCAAACAAAAATCCTCAGAAGAAGGAGATACCATTTAGTGTCTCAGTTAAAAACAAATCACCACAACTTCTCACATACATGGTCTGTCACACCGTCAGATGTCACCTGGCACATAAGGAGAGGCGCCCACAGAAATAAGTGTCAGTGGAAACAGGAGAAAATAATAGAGAATAGTGACAGACGTATGAGGGCTCCAAATAGATTGCCCAACAGACTTTACAATAATTAAATGCGCTAATGAAGATGATAAATGAAACCAGAAGTTTTCAAACTGGAAACTACAAAAAATGATACAAAGATTAGAAGAAGAATACAATGAAGCTCTAAAACTAACGTTGTGTTGCAGCTACACTCGGTAGTTAACGATGGGTTTAACCGCAGATGAGGCACAGAAGAATCGGTGAGCTGAGTGACAGTTCTGAGGAAAAGAGCTCTGTCTACAATGAAAAACGCAGACACAAGGATCGGAAATACAAAATAGACGGAAGGCTGTAGAGAATATAATGATAAGATCTGATATATGTTTCGCTAAGAGTCTTGTAGGAACAGAAGGGTACGGGAGCAGAAGATGCAATGACAGAGCGTTTGTTAAACGTCTGAAAGACTTCAATTCATCCATATTAAAGAAACACAATGAACGCCAAAGAAAATAAAGCAATAACAACAAACACCGCAGGGGACACATGCTGAAAACCAAAGACAAGGAAAAAATCATAAACACAATCGGAGAGGGAAAAGAAAGCTGTTACTTTCATAATATTAGCAATTTGGTTGTTAACAAACTCTCACGAGAAACAATGGGAGCCGGAAGACAATGGAACAGTATCTAGATGGGTTGAAACATTACCTGGAAAGATACCTTTCAACAATGAAGATGAAATAAAGATATTGCAACATAAACTGTGTTGTCAGCAGACAACACAGAAGCTTAAGTATTAAGCTAATACTTAATCGGTAAGTATTAGCTATTACTGAGTCTTATTAGTCCCTCTAGAATATCACTAGAGGTGAGTACAGCTGTGCGACCCCCCAAAACAGCACCCGGCTGAAGCACACGCACACGTGTGTGCCGAGACATGGAATTATATTACACATTTCATGTACAGGTAGACTTATTTCAACTCGTTTTCAGTGCTAGAGTTTCTTTTGTTTTTCTTTGAATTTTATTTCATTTTTGGATATGTAATACACTTACGTGGTTCGAATATCACCATTATGTCCACAAAATAAAATTACACCCAGAGAAATCTCTATATCCTCCACTGTGTTCTCCTCCTCCTGTTCTCGTCTCCATTAATTATTTATAGTTTCTGATTTACTTTTCCAGTGTTTTTTTGTGTGTCAAAAATAAGCAAGTTGCATATGTTCAATTAAT
The DNA here is from genome assembly GCA_004023845.1 of Helogale parvula. NCBI lineage: Eukaryota > Metazoa > Chordata > Mammalia > Carnivora > Herpestidae > Helogale > Helogale parvula. The sequence continues at coordinate 12,570 of PJEM01016154.1, read as the reverse complement.
ATATATTCATGTATGTGTTAGACATGTGTATATATATATACATGTATGAGTACACTTATGTGTGAGTATATTTACACATATGTCCGTATTCCTCATCGTATTCTCTTATAACAAACTAGTAAATGTGTTGCTCTGAGTTTTGGGAGCCATTCTAGCAAATGACCAAACCCAAGGAGGAGGTCATGGGGACTCGGATTTGTAGCCAGTCAGTCAGAAGTATAGTAACAACCTGGGACTTGTGATTGGCATCTGAAGGGGGGTGGGGAGAGAGTCTTGTGAGACTAAGCCCTAACCTGTGGAATCTAAGGCCATCTTCAAGTGCTGAGTTGAATCATAGACCACCCGGCTGGTGTTGCAGATAATTGCTTGATGTTGGAACAAACTACCGCATATTTGGTACGGACGCACTCAGAGTGCTGTGTGTAGTGTAAGGAAACAATAGAGTTTTTCTTTATGCACCAAAAATAATGGGGCTCACATGAGAAGAAACAGATAACTTGAGTAGCTCTGTATTTAGTAAAGAAATTGAAATTTGTAGTTAGAAATCATCTGACAAAGAACACTCCAGACCAGAAGGCTCACTGGGGAACTGTACCAATGTAAAACAAAACTACTAGAACTAATAAGTGAGTTTAGCAACGTTGTGAGACATAAGATCATTATACAAAAATAAATTATATCTCTACATGCTAGTAACAAACAGGTGGAAATTAAAAAAATTTTAAATATGCTATAGCATCAAAAATGATAAATATAGTGAAAGAGCTGCAAGATGTATCCACTGAATACCATAAAAACATTGCTGAGACACGTTAAAGAAAATTTAAATAAATGGAGAACTAGTTATGTTTCTTCAGCAAAAGATTCAATCCTGCTAAAATGTCAGTTCTCCCCAAATTGATCTAGAGACCCAATGCAATTCTAATCAAAAGCCAATAGTTTTTGGTGTAGAAATGTATAAGCTGTTTCTGAAATTCATATGGATATGGAAAGAATCTTAAATAGCCAGAATAATTTTGAAAAAGAAAAATAAAACTAAAGAAAGAATATTACTGAACTTCAAATATTTGTAAAGCTACATTTGATCAAGACAGTTTATATAGTGAAAGACAGACCATCACGTACCCGGATGAACACGGAGGCAAAAATCCTCAACAAGATACTAGCCAAATGGATCCAACAATACATTAAAATAATTATTCACCACAATCAAGTGAGATTTATACCTGGGATGCAGGGCTGGTTCAATAGCCATAACACACAACAATAAAAGAAAGGGCAAGAACCACATGATTCTATCAAAAGATGCAGAGAAAGCATTTGACAAAATACAGCACCCTTTCTTGACAAAAACGCTCAGGAAGTAGGGATGGAAGGATCATACCTCAAGATCTTAAAAGCCGTATATGAAAGACCCACCGCTGATACCATCCTCAATGGGGAAAAACTGAGAGCTTTTCTCCTCAGATCAGGAACACAACAGGGATGTCCACTCTTACCACTGTTACTCAACATGGTATTGGAAGTCTTAGCCCAACAGTCAGACAGCACAAAGGAATAAAAGGCATTCAAATCAGCAAGGAGGAAGTCAAACTTTAACTCTTAGCAGACAACATGACAGTCTACATGGAAAACCCAAATGATTGCACTAAAAAATTGCTAGAACTTATCCATGAATTCAGCAAAGTTGCAGGCTATAAAATCAATGCATGGAAATTGGTTTCATTTATAGACACCAATAATGAAGTAACAGAAAGAGAAATCAAGGAATCGATCCCATTTATAATTGCACCAAAACCCAGAAAATACCTAGGAATAAATCTAGCCAAAGAGGTAAAAACGTATACACTGAAAACCATACCCCAAAATAAACTTAAAATGGATGAAAGACCTAAACATGAGACAGGAAGCCATTAAAATTCTGGAGGAGAAAGCAGGCAAAACCTGTCTGACCTCGGATGCAGCAACTTCTTACTCAACACGTCTCTGGAGGAAAGGAAAACAAAAGCAAAAATGAACTACTGGAACCTCATCAAGATAAAAAGCTTCTGCAAAGCAAAGAAAACAATCAGCAAAACTAAAAGGCAACCGACAGAATGGGGGAAGATATTTGCAAACAGAATGTCAGATAAAGGGTTAGATAGATCCAAAATCTATAAAGAACTTACCAAACTCAACACCCAAAAAGCAAATCATCCAGTGAAGAAATGGGCTAAAGACATGAATAGACAGTTTTCCAAAGAGGACATCCAGATGGTGAACAGACACATGAAAAAATGCTCAACATCACTCATCATCGGGGAAATACAAGTTAAAACCACAATGAGATACTTCCTCGCACCAGTCAGAACGGCCAACATTAACAACTCAGGCAACAACAGATGTTGGCGAGGACGTGGAGAAAGGGGAATCCTTTTGCAGTGCTGGTGGGAATGCAAACTGGTGCAGCCACTCTGGAAAACAGGATGGAGGGTCCTCAAAAAAATAAAAACAGAACTACCCTACAACCCAGCAACTGCACTACTAGGTATTTATCCAAGGGATACAGGTGTGCTGTTTCAAGGGGGCACATGCACCCCAATGTTCATAGCAGCGCTATCGGCAAGAGCCAAAGTATGGAGAGCGCCCAAATGTCCATCGACGGATGAATGGATAAAGAAGATGTGGTATATATATATACGATGGAGTATTTCTCAGCAACCCAAAAGAATGAAATCTTGCCATTTGCAACTCTGTGGATGGAACTAGAGAGTATTATGCTGAGCGAAATTAGTCAGAGAAAGACAAATATCATATGACTTCACTCATACGTGGAATTTAAGATACAAAACAGATGAACATAAGGAAAAGGAAGCAAAAATAATATAAAAACAAGGAGGGGGACAAAACATAAGAGCCTCTTAAATCCAGAGAACAAACTGAGGGCTGCTGGAGGGGGTGTGGGGGAGGGGCCCTGAGGACACTTGTTAGGATGGGCACCGGGCGAATACGTAGGGGATGAATCGCTGGATTCTACTCCTGAAATCATTGTTACACTAGATGCTACCTTTACTTGCATGTAAATTAAAGAATAAATGAATGTTTTTATTTTTTAAAGGAACAGAGGCAAATAGGACTTTAGCATAAGTCTAAGTTCACCCGGCTAGGAGTGGGCTGTGTTTGTTATTTGTTGCAGCTGTGGGTGCCAAAGGCTAAAATTTCTCCCCTATCTTGGGTATGTCTAAAGACTCTTTTTAAAAATTGGGTTTAGGGGTGCCTGGGTGGCTCAGTTGGTTGAGCGCCGGCTTCGGCTCAGGTCATGATCTCACGTTTCATGGGTTCAAGCCCCACATCGGGCTCTGTGCTAACAGCTCAGAGCCTGGAGCCTGCTTCAGATTCTGTGTCTCTGACTCTCTCTGACCCTCCCCTGCTAGCACTGTCTCTTTCTATCTCTCTCTGTCTCTCAAAAATAAATTTAAAAAAACACAAAAAAAAAAGAAAAAGAAAAAGAAAAAATAAAATTGGGTTTAGTCTTGTGGTTCTTTTGAGCTGTAACCCTCTGTTATTTTTTTTTAATGTTTATTTACTTTGAGAGAGAGGGGGAGAGAGAGAGAGAACAGGAGGGGCAGAGAGAGATGGAGAAGACAGAGTTCCAAGCAGGCTCAATGCTGACAGCAGGGGGTCACGGGACTCAACCCCACAAACCATGAGATCGTGACCTGAGCAAAAATCAAGAGTCAGACGCTCAGCCAACTGCAAACCCCTGTTATTTGAAAGGAGCTTCATGTATGTGATGTTAAGATGTGGGGGGAGGGGAAATAGTCTACCGTCCTAACACTGGGTCTCAATCTTTTGGTGAGCTGTACCACAAGGCAGTGGGCTTCCCAAGTGGCCATATTTTTTCTTTGACCCCTTAGGTGAGACAGGAGGTTAGAGGGGGGCTGGCGCTGGGCATTTTCCTCCCACAGGTTCGTTAGGATTCGGTAAAACCCACACTGGTTAGACTCTGGCAAAACAGCTGCCCTGGAAGACAGGCCCCTGTTAAAGACAGCAGAGCACCGCGGGCATATTTCCGAACGGTGGCTATACGCTCCCCCTGACAAGGGCAGGAAGGGAGTTTTCTTGATCTTTACTCTGCAGGCCTGGTGGGGTCCTTGGTAGAAAAACTCAGGAAGGTATAGGGATTCCCCCAAAGTTTGACCTGTAGGGATTTTACTCTCTCAAAATGGTCCAAACTCCGTCTCCGGCAACGGGCCGGTTCCCCCGGATTCCCACCTGATGCTGTGACGTGTGGGATTCTGGGAATCCGCCCCTCTCTCCCGTTTTCGGCCGGTGGTTTGCCCTGTGCTCTCAACTCTCTGGTGTGTGTGTGTGTGTGTGTGTGTGTGTTTGTGTGCGTGTGTGTGCGTGTGTGTGTGTGTGTAGCATAAAATTGGTTATGTGCTATGATCCCATCTAAGAATTGGTTTCCCTCAAATGGCAGCTTTCGGACCACTGACTATGATGTGAGATCTACTTCTTCTTTATCCTAACATGGTACTTGGGTTGTTTTCTGTTTTTGTTGCTTTTTAAAATTTTTAAATTTTGCTTTCACCATACAGTTTCTTTAAAAATTTTAAGTGTTTCTTTCTTGAGGGAGAGAGATGCAGAGTACAAGCAGGGGAGGGGCAGAGAGAGGGAGACACAGAATCCGAAGCAGGTTCCAGGGTCTGAATCGTCAGCACAGAGCCCGACGCGGGGCTCAAACTCGTGAACCACAAGTCATGACCTGAGCTGAGGTCGGATGCTCAACCTGGCACCCTTATACAGGGTTTTTTTAGTTTTGTTAAAGGTCATATATTTAAAAATAGCGTTTTAATAAGTGAACAGATAAAATATGGAGATTTTTTACAACACACAAAAAAGAGTAACATATAAAGAATCTTGTGAACCAATAAAAATGCCAGTGACAGAGGTGAAAATGGGCAAGAGATATGAACAGACAGTTTTACAGAAAATAAATACAAAGGCTCTTAGCATAAAAGATCCTCAATTCCCTCACAGAAAAAGCAATGCAGGTAAAAAATCTCATCTGAGACTTCAATTTCCATCTCTCAGAATGGCAGACACAGGTGAGAGTCCCTGCTGACGTGCTGGTCTGGACAGACTGTGGGGAAACGGCCTCTCTCCCGACGCTCATTTAAATCGTCCGAGAGGCAGATATCAGAACGGGATAAAATGCACAAGAATTGATATCAGGGGATCTGCCAACAAGAGGAGATGGGGAAGGGGCTGAGTTAAGTGGGGAGAGCTATCAGACCGCAGTAGAGTCTGACCCTCAGCGAAAGAGATAGGGACATGCCGTAGGCTGCCATGCAGCCTCAGGAGGGTGGGCAAGGCCACCGGGGCATCTGGAACCCAAGCCAGCCATGGGCAGAGCCTGAATCTCCCAGGAAGGGGCCTGCCTGGTGCTTCTCTGCTCACACAGATTCTCTCCTCCACCAAACTCTCCCCTGAGCTCCTTTTTTTCTTAATTTTTAATTTTTATTTATTTTTTTTATTTAGTTTTGAGATACAGAGAGAGACAGCGCGAGCAGGGGAGGCTCAGAGAGAGAAGGAGACACAGAATCTGAAGCAGGCTCCAGGCTCTGAGCTGTCAGCACAGAGTCTGACGCAGGGCTGGAACCCATAAAACGTGAGACCATGACCTGAGCCGAAGTGGGACGCTCAGCTGACTTAGCTCAGGGGCCCCTGAGCTCCTTTCTTTAACGAGGCCTGACTTCGAACGGTGTGTTCACGTCTGCATTGTCCAAGCTCAAAAGAACTTTGCTAAGTCGGTTTGTCCAGACGCCCCTCCCTGTGATCGTTGGTCACCCTCCACGTCTGATTGGGTTTCCGTCAGGTGACGTCTGATCGCCAGGGTGCCTTCAGCAAAACACAGGAGCAGACCAGCTGAGTGGAAGGTGCCGCATCCTAGAAATCAGAGTTCCAACTCCAGAGAGAGAGACAGGGCTGTCCCGGGGCGATGGTTAGATGGGGTGCCAGAGGACAACTGCACAGTGACCCGGGAGCACCCTGTTGACCGGAGTGGGCTGGAAGTCTCCGGAAGAGAAACCGGGTGAATATCTGATGTGACCTCAGATTTGTTTTTCACTGGAAGAACATTTTGGGATTAAATTGGTGTAAGTAACAGAAAACCAAGCAAGCTGACGACAAACAAAAAGACAAGGGACACGCGGGTTGAACCGGGCTTGCTTCGGCCATGAAGACCCTTCACTGAGCCATGTGTAAATAAACAAACCAGGGCGCCTGGGCAGCTCAGCCGGTTAAGCTTCTGACTCAGCTCGGGTCATGATCTCGCCGTCTGTGGGATCGAGCCCCGCGGGGGACTCTCTGCTGTCAGCACTGATCCCACTTCAGATCCTTTGTCTCCCTCTCTGTCTGCCCCTCCTCCGCTTCTGCTCTCTCTCTCTCTCTCAAAAATAAGTATGTTTTTTTCAAGAAGCAAACAAAACTGGAGATCACCATCTGAATATAGACCAACCAGCATAGTCACGTAACCAAACCTTGACACAGAGACTCTGACTCTGACCTCAAAATGCAAGCTTTCTCCACATCCAGGTGACTTTTCAGTGATGAACAAGTAAGCCTATGTCTCTGGAAGGAACGTCAGTCTCCAGGGACAAGACGCACCAGACAACAATGCACTGACTCACATCTGCCTCGTAAACGCCGCCGTGACCACTGGGGTCTGGGCTCTCCGACCATGGTCGGTGACACTCTTGCTGATGCGAATGCTGAGGTTGGACCACACTAACACAGCACAGCCTGCAAAGTAACCGGGTCAGGGCCGGGGTGCAGAAGACGACGGCAGAGTGTGGCCTGGGGGGACTGCTCACCTGCTGGCGGCTGCCCAAGGGATGCCTCATGTGGGAAAGCCAACAAGGGCCGTGTGGAGACAGGGAGTGAGGAAAGAGGCTGCGGACCCACAGAGGCCGCTGTCCCCAGGACGGGCGCATCTGCTGGGCCCAGCGAGGGCTGGCGGCACTAAGGAGACGAGCCACAGAGAATGCCTTGTCTTTCTACACGAACTTGTAGTTTTTCTTTTTTCTTTTTTTTTAAATTTTTAACATTTATTTATTTTTGAGAGACAGACAGAGACAGAGTGTGAGCAGGGGAGGGGCAGAGAGAGAGGGAGACACAGAATCTGAAGCAGACTCCAGGCTCCGAGCTGTCAGCACAGAGCCCGATGCGGGGCTCGAACCCACGAACTATGAGATCGTGACCCGAGCCGAAGTCGGACGCTCAACCGACGGAGCCACCAGGCGCCCCTGTATTTTGTCTTTGTAAGACGATGAGGTCGCCACAACCCAGCACTTTTTGTTCCACGAGTTGATTGGAAAAAACCACAATACTACGCCAAGAGGGCGACTCTCCTTTGGCCCCTGCCTGGGCTTATTCCTCTGTTCCTTTTCACCTGCTCTTATCTGCGTCCATCCCGCTTTGCACAGTACTGTGGTCTGAAAACCGCCTGGAATACTGTTTGGAAGCCGGCGAGCTCCAGCCGGGCCAGCACATTCATGCAGTTAGTTGCTCCGGGAGACCACGGACTCAAACCAGTCTGCCTAGCACCCCCGAGGGTGCCAGGGCACAGTCCTGGCTCTGAGGGACGGGGGCCAAGCTGCGAATGCTGCGCATTAGTCTGTACTAGGTGAGAGGGATGCTGTTGGTCTAACACCATTGTCGGGGGAGGGGGGCTCGGGCACAGTGGAGGGGGGAAGCCTGCACTCCGGGGTCTAACTTGGGACAATTCCCTTCCGGTGGCTGTGGATGCGCATCCCCATCCCACTGTGCCTACCCCTCCCAGTCTCCCTCTTCTTCTTTTTCTCTTTTTTTAAATGCATTGCTTCGGTTTTGAGAGAAAGAGAGAGACAGAGAGCGTGGGGAAGGGGAAGAGAGAGAGGGAGACAGAGAATCCCAAGCAGGCTCCACGCTGTCAACGCAGAGCCTGACGTGGGGCTCGAACTCACAAACCATGAGATCACGACCAGAGCCGAAACCAAGAGCCGGACGCTCAATGGACTGAGCCCCCTGGCCCCTACCCCGTCTCCTCTACCATGCCCTCCTGTTCAGTTTTCAGGCTGGATTCCCCCCTTGTCTCATCCACGAGCCTCACTGACAACCCCGTTCAATGGTACTTGCGATTCTGGAATCCCACAACCACACGCAAAATTATTGTCCCACCTTCACCACCGAAGCCTGAAAAATCTGTTTTCTCCCAAGTATGACAGTTCTTGGTGGGGAAAGAGGGGGTCTGGCCCCTCAGGAGACGTGCAGCCATGGACAGAGACACGTGTGGCTGTCACAGCCAGACGGGGTAGCCTATGGTACCCAGCGGGTGGACGCCAGGGATGCTGCTAAACCCGCGGCACAGATTGGGCCATTGGTCCGCAGGGTCGTGGCGTTGAGGTGGAGAACCCCAAACTGTGGCATCAGCTCCCTGAGCACAAGAACCCGTTCATTGTCATTATCCCCCCACCGAGTGCCCCACTCAGGGGGGTCATGAGAAAGAATGTTTATCGACAAGGCCCTGGCTGAGTCAAGTGGGCCCTGAGTAAGGGGTGGACCCGCCAAGGCGGGGTGCTCTCCACCCACTTCCCCATAGAGAACAGGGCGCATGCTGAGACCAGGCAGGGTATGGGAGCTGAGGCCCCTGCGTGCCCTGTCCTTTGGGGGTGGGAGGGCGGGACGAGCTCAGTGCAGAGACAACGAATGGAAAGCCGGGGGGAGGGACCTGCCTCTCTCGCGGTGACCCAGCCAGCAACGGGAAAGGAAGGCGGGCCCAGTTTGGGGAAAAGGGTGGATAATTTGGAGAGACTTCCTCCTCCGGGTTGGGAAGGGGCCATAACCCCTCTCTTTGTAGTAATGATTTCATGGCCTAAGTATCCTTAAGCTCGGTGTTGCGGATTGCACTGGGGCCTCTCAAAATCCGGATGCTGATGTCCTAACCCCTGGTGCCCCAGAACATGACCTTCTTTGGAGGTAGGGCCTTCCGAGAGGAGACTAAGTTAAAATGAGGCCATTAGGGTGGTCCCACTCCATGTGACCAGTGTCCTTTTTAAAGGGGGACACACACACACACACACACACACACACACACAACCACAGAAGACGGCCCTTCGCAAGCCCAGCAGAGAGGCTGGGACAATGCCCCCTCACAGAAGGAGCCAGCCCTGTCCACACCTTGACCTTGGGTGACCAGCCTCCAGAACTGGGAGAGAATGAATAAACGGCTGTTGTTTAAGCATCCGGTCTGCGGTGCTTTGTCAAGGCCGCCCGGGCAGACGCAAACACTAGGCCAGGGCAGCTCCAAGCGCCGAGATTTATTTAAGCTATCGTGGGATCAGGCGACCGCGCGGCCTGGAAGGAGGCGGTGTGGGCTGTCGGGGGAAACAACACCTGCTTTGATCCATGAGGGTGAGACCCACAGAAATGAAAGGGAAGCGAGACTGCACCTGCTGACTTCCCGCGAGCCCATGACGTCATCGGGGGCTGTGCCACGTGTCGGGGGCGGAGCACAAACCAGAGGCCAAGGGCTGTCCCGCCCCAGTCAAGGGAGCGCCCAATGCGGGGACCCACCGACCAGGCCGCGGCAGCTGGAGCCCCATTCCCAGCTCCACGTGGGCTCCCAGCCTTTGCCTTTCCCTCCCGAGGGCACGCAAGCTGCTGGGGCGGCCTTGGGGACGGGAGGACATCACGCGGGGCACACGGGGGGGGGGGGCGGCCACATGCGCTTCCCCAACACGGGTACTTACAGCTCGTCTTCAAAGCAGATTTTGGCGTACTTGTCCTTGCCACCCCCGCTGAGCAGGCGGTAGGCATAGGTGTTCAAGGGGCACGGGGTCCAGTGGTCGCATTTCTGCCTTTTAGGGGTTGGCGCTGCAACAGACAGGAATATAACGGGTAGCATCTCACGGGCGGTCATCGGTGGACCCTCTGCTCTACCGACAGCTGCTCTTCCATCCCAGGACACCACACGGACAAGCCGCACCAGGAGGGGGAAGGGAGTCACCAACCTCTCATTAGCAGTGGCAGAAATTGCCCTAAAGATACAGTTGATTTAATCTGTGTGTGTCTTTTTTTAATGTTTATTTATTGAATATATTCAAGCAGTATGTTACATACATTTTCAAGTAATATACTCAAGTTTTAAAAATTGTTCTAAATGTTTTTATTTCTTTTTGAGAGAGAGAGAGAAAGAGAGGCAGAGAGAAAGGGAGACAGAACTGAAGCAGGCTCCAGGCTCCAAGCTGTCAGCACAGAGCCTGACGTGGGGCTCGAACTCACAGACTGTGAGATCATGACCTGAGCCGAAGTCGGACGCCCAACCGACTGAGCCCCCCAGGCACCCCAATAAGTTTTTTTCTCAATCTCCTGATTCCTAAATTTAAAGCGAGGGATCCAACTATGAAGGTGAGAAAGTGCTATAAATACAATATCTTCTCCATGTCTCTGGATTTGGGGCATTATATATTTTATTTTAGCTCCTTTTTGTTTTCAATTTAATAAGAATACCCATCATTTACATTTAGAGGTAATTTCCCTAAAAACAGACCAAGCGTAGTATTTGAAAACATAACATACTGTTTAAAAGCAGGTGGGTCCAGGGGCACCTGGCTGGCTTGGTCAGTCAAGCATCTGACTCTTGGTTTTGGCTCAGGTCAGGATCCCACGGTGTGTGGGATCGAGCTCCGCATCAGGCTCTGCCCTGACAGTGCCGAGTCCGCTTGGGGTTCCTTCTCTCCCTCTCTCTCTCTCTGCCCCTCCCATGTGCACACGCTCTCTCTCTCTCCCTCTTTCTCAAAATAAATAAATAAACACTTAAAAAATAAAATAAAAGCAAATGTGTCCTGCTTCCTGATTGCAGACATCCTGGGTATACAGCCCATTTGGAGAGAATCCTCTTGAACTGGGATCCACATTTATCCTCCCTGGTACCTGCCTGGCCTGAACGTAGGTGTCTCTGTCCCCTTAACAATCACACAGACTCGGTCCATTGTGCGCAGACCCTGCTGTTCCCAGCTCAGCTGGACCGAGAATCACAGAGGCAGCCGTCTGCTCTCGGAGAAGGACGCTGCTTCCTGGTCCGTTTCGCCCCAGGCTGTAGACGTCCCCTCAACCTAAACCTGCCCTGATGTGCCGGGCATGCTGCCTGGTGTGCCATGTTGACTGACAGCGGTGGACAGGTCCGTGTGCCCAAGGCCACATCGTGCCCCCTGATACCGTGGAGGCAGAGACAGCAGATCAGTCCAGAGATCATAAGGTAGGAGGAAAAGGGATTTCGATTTGTTCTAGAGCCAGGAGCCGGGACTCACGTGGGCGAGAGGTCTGGGTGAAGCAGATCAGGGGGAGACGAAGGGCTGGGAGGGACGGTGGGGGCTGGGGCCCAGCCTGAACAGCTCCTGACCTTCCTCCTGCTGCTGCCGCCTCTGTCCCACGTGGCTGGGGCGTGGGGCCCGGGACGGGGTGACCGGTGCAGCAGGGCAAGCACAGCACCGGATGAGACTCGACCCGCCCATCGCTCCTGCCCTCTTATCCCAGGGCTGACGCTGGGTCTCCCGGCGAGGCCGTCCTTGCAGGGGGAGAAGTCCCATGGGGATGTTCCCTGCGGCCCCTTCCTCCTCCCGTGGGGTCAGCAGCACGACCAGGCCCTGCTGTCCACCCGGCAGCCAGCTCCCCTGGGGGCCGGGGTGGGCTGGAAGCAGGGCCCCACGCCGCCCCGGGAGGGCCATGGGCTGGTCTTCCTGCCGTGGCCCTGGCACCCACAGGCCCCTGCAAAATGCGGGTGCCGTCCACGTAGACATGTACGGGCACAGAACTAGAAGGCAGGAAGCAAGCTGAGGCCTCCCAGGTTGAGTTGGATCCCTGAGGACACAGCAGCCTGGGAAGAGCCTCAGACCTCCAGAGCATTTACAACATCCCCTGTCGTGAAGGGGTCTCGAAGACACGGACAACTAGTTAATGGCAGAATTAGAATTAAAAGTAGGTTTTCAGGGCACCTGGGTGGCTCAGTCAGTTGAGCATCTGGCTTTTGACTTCAGCTTCGGTCATGATCTCACAGTTTGTGGGTTGGGGTCCCACATCAGGCTCTGCGCTGACAGCATGGAGCCTGGTTGGGATTCTTTCTTTCCCCCTCTCTCTGCCCCTCCCCCACTTGCACTGGGCTCTCAAAAGAAACAAATAAATGTCTGTTACAAAGTAGTTCTTCCTGCTTTTTTGTGCAATGGTAGCCCTTTAGTAGCTGTTAGCTCGTCTCACCCTGGCTGGCGTCTAGGAAGGTGTCTCGCAGAGGCTGATTTGCCTGGCTTGGTCTCCTCTCACGAGAGTTTCTATGAAAATGACTCAACGACCTCATATCTTAAGTACATGGGAGAAAATTTCAACAGGATTCTTCTTGCACTTGCTCATCCTGAAACCGACCTCCGTGGCCTGGGGCTGGGAGTCGGGGGGGGGTGGGAGTTGGGGGGGGTGGCACGTGGAGCTTCCCCCAGATGCACCCCTGGAGCGATGCACACACTCTTCTCACACAGACACTTACTAAGAAAATACTGG
>PJEM01016153.1:0-26908 GCA_004023845.1 Helogale parvula | reverse complement strand
CTGAGCCCCAGTGGCAGGAATAAGTACAACAGTACTTCCTTCCTTCTGAAAGCTCACAGTCTGTGGGAGAGACAGACAAAATTGTGTTTTTACTTTGCATTTATATCCCACCCTGTTCTATAAAGGGATTAGAACTGGCTCACACTTAATCAGAAGTAACCTGACTGCAAGTGAAATGGTGATAAATGCACAAAGATGGAAAATGAGGAATAGAGCTTCATAGATTTCATCCCAGATTTTGTTTGTTTGTTTTTGTTTTTAAGTAATCTCTATGCCCAACATGGGGCTCAAACTCAGGAGCTGAGATCAAGCGTCACATGCTCTACTGAACCGAGCCAGCCAGTTTTAAAACTGGGAAGCTTCGGGGCACCTGGGTGGCTCAGTTGGTTGGGCCTCTGACTTCAGCTCAGGTCAGATCTCACGTTCGTGGGTTCGAGCCCCACGTCAGGCTCTGTGCTGACGGCTAGCTCAGAGCCTGGAGCCTGCTTCTGGTTCTGTGTCTCCTTCTGTCTCTGCCCCTCCCCCTCTCATGATCTGTCTCTCTCTGTATCAAAAATAAATAAAACATTTAAAAAAAAGTTTAAAACATTTAAAAAAAAGTTTAAAAAAAAACTGGGAAGCTTCAAGACAGGGAAGAGAGAATAAAATCCCACCTCGCCTCATTCCCTCTTGCTCTCTGTCCTCAAGCATGATTCACCAAGGACTGGAAAAACTGTGCCATGGAAAGTGCACTGAAATATTCAGGATTGGTCAGGCCAGGGTTCATAAACCGCCAGCTCACTGAGCCTGATTCCTCATGTATGAAAGTGAGAACACTTGATTAGGAGGATTAACGAGGGAACCGAGTGACTCACGGTCGGTGTCAGGGCGCCGCCTACACTGTCAGCCCGAGCCCAGGCCTGAGCAGGTGGGATGAAGAATGGAGTAAAGAAGTGAGCGGCTGCCCTGAGGAGTAAGCGGTTCTTCCTGCATAGGAGGGCATCCTTCAAATGCCCGAGAGACCTGTGACTCCGGTCACCTTTTCCTTCCCCAGGCTAACCGTCTGTGCCCAGGGGGCCTACCCTGTACTGCTGCACCTCCTCATCTCGTTTCTGCTTCACGAGCGAGATCTGGTCCTCCAGGTTCCTGTTCTGCAGGTGGAGCCGCCGGGCCTCTGCTTGCAGGGGTCTCAGCGCCTCCCTCATCTCCTGGATCTCAGCCTGGGTTTTCTGCAGCGCTTTGGCCGCAGCTTCTTTCCTCTCTAGGAGCCGCAGCAGCTGAGGCTCATACTCTTCCTCCAGGCCCTGGCGGCTCTCTGCCATGAGGTTCTCAAACTGCGCAGAGAGCCGCCGGCTCTCCTGGAGAAAGTGCCCGTCCCTCTGGCTTGGAGGTGCTTCTAGCTGTTGCCGTAACTGCTCCTTCTGCTTCTGATAGGCGTCCCGGAGCTGGGCCAGTTCGTCCGAGAGCTGGGCCGCCCGTGCGGTCAGCGCTTCCCGGAGGTCGGCAAACTGGGCCACGTCCTGCCGGCGGCACTCCAGCTGGTACTGGGAGGCCACGCACTCCTTCGTCACCTTGAACAGCTTCTGCTTGACCAGCCGGATCTCCTCCCTCAGCCCGTCCCTCTCCAGCTCCGCCTGGGCGTGCAGTTTGTAGGCGGCCAGGATGTCCTGATGGGCCTGCTGCACCTCCTGCAGGGCTGGTTCCCGGAGCAGCACGAGCTCGTGGACCAGCTGGTCCCTCTCCTCCTCCAGCTGGGCCACGGCTTGGACGCACTGCTGGAAACGCTCCTCTAGCAACTCCAGGTCCTCTATGCTCAGGCTCTCCGTGCTGGGACTAGGCCCGGCCTGGAGGCCCTCCTCGGGGCTGGGTTTCTCCTCGCTCGTGACCAGCTCTACCCCGGAACTGGTCTGCTCCGGGCCTGTGGTCTTTTCTGGCTGCGTGGGCTCGTCCACGTACAGTAGGTCCTCTGGTTTCCCAGGCTCGCCCACCTCCGGGGCCTCCCCTGGCTGCCTGGCCTCCTCGATATACAGTGTCTCCTCAGGCTTCTCTGTCTCTTCCACATAGAGGGTCTCGTCGAGGTCACCTGTGTCCCCCAGGTAGAGAATGTCCTCTAAGTTCAAGGTCCCCTCCAACGACAGAGTAACTTCTGGGTTCAAAGTCCCCGCCTCATGCGGGGATTCAGAGTTCTCTTCAGGAGAACTGGCTTCTGTTCTTATTTCTCTGCAAGAGAAATGACTTAAAGTCAGAGGGCGGCCGAAATCCCGGGATGGGTCCTGATGGGAGGGCACTTGGCTGCTCCTTCCCCACCTCCATCAGTCTAGCCCCGTACACCTGTGGCTCAGACCCTCATACCATATCCCCATGGGGTCAGCATCAAGCTTCAAGGCCTTCAAGGTGGCTCAGTCGGTTAATCTCCGACTTTGGCTCAGATCGTGAACTCACGGTTTGTTGAGTTCGAGCCCCGTGTCAGGCTCTGGATCCTCGGAGCCTGGAGCCTGCTTTGGACTCTGTGTCTCCTTCTCTCTCTGCCCCTCCCCTACTTGTGCTCTGTCTCTCCCTGTCTCTCTAAAATAAATAAACCTAAAGAAAAGAAAAGAAAATAATAACTTCTAGTGGTGAAGTAAGACCTTCTCTGCAATTTTTACCAGGACTTGGATCTTCTTTCTGGAATCAGACAAATCTGACTACTTTCTCGTGCAAGTTTTTTAAACACCAAAAGAAAACTAACATCCTTCCATTATTCCATGCATGCCAAAGTCCGGTGCCCTCCTCGCTTGGGTCACTTCTTTCTGACTAGGTTCCAAATTGTCACTGTCCCTTGGGGACGGGTTTTGGAAGCAGTATCCAGGTGTATTCTGAGGAGGCTCTAGACACTATGTTTCTATTAATAAGGCCAATATTGCCAACATAGGGCTCTATCATACTGACAAATGCTGAATTTGATTAAAGCCCTAAGACTGTTTCACACCAAGTGCTTTTATTTTATTTTTTTAATGTTTCGTTTTGAGCAACAAGAGCATGAACAGGGGAGGGGCAGAGAGAGAGGGAGACACAGAATCCAAAGCAGGCTCCAGGCTCTGAGCTGTCAGCACAGAGCCTGACGCAGGGCTCAAACCCACCAACTGTGAGATCATGACTTGAGCCAAAGTCGGACACTTAACCAACTGAGCAACCCAGGTGCCCCTCACACTGAGTGCTTTTAAACCATATCTCTTGTTCCTGTAAAGTTTCATTCATCTTGTTAGAACTGGCCCATCCTCTGGCCTGTCAAAGGTTCTTGAATTCAGATTCTGTGTTTCTGATAGATAAGTTCCTTAACCCGGCTGCCAGTTGCCTGCTAGTTTAACCAGCTCCTGTTAAGGAATATTCTCCTGCTTCTTTGGCCTTCAGATGGCTTTAGTCCTTCCTGTTTCAACTCATCCTGCCCACCTTGGATCTCTGGGCAATTCTTTGAAAACATAAAACACCCTGGAAATAATAACAATAAATTACACTTATCAAGGTCCTAATATCTGCCACGCTCTGTTCTGAATGATTTACGTATACCAATTCATTTAATCCTCATAACATGTTTATGAGGTAGTTATATTTATTATCCACATTTTACAGATCCGGAAACTGAGGTTAAAAGAGATTAAGTAATTTGCTCAAGGAAACTCAGATAATCCATGAGTACCAGTTATAAAACAAATTAAATTTGAGTATAGCTTATAAGAAACTTATTTTAGATAAAAAACATACATGAAAAGCCCCATGTATCAAAGAATTCATCTTGATACGGCCTACTTGTGTCCAGGTTTTAAGCTCGAGATCTGAGCTCCAAGTTCCCACTACAGATTACTTTTATTCAAAATCATTGTATATTCTGTCCTCCTCTCTAGCACCTCAGGAATCCCTGGCTCCCCGTTCTGTGTCTCATGGTGGCCCTCTGGAAACCAAAGTGTGGCTGCACGAGGCCCAGACATCACTGGCCTCATGCAACCCAAGCGCCTGTGCCGATATCTAAAAGCTTGGAGGCCGCCTCAACCATCACCCTGTCCGTTCCCATTGCTTTACCACAGAGACTGACCTCCTCACCTGGTGTCACCCCCCACCTCAATCTCAACTACCCCCAAAGTATCCTTCTCCCTGGGCTTACTATACCTGTATTCTCCCCATACAATGGGTTGATGGGGCAAATTATCTTTTTTTCCTTCTTTTTTAAAATTTAAATTTTAGTTAGCTGACATACAGTGCATTATTGGTTTCTGGAATAGAGAATTCAGTGATTCATCACTTACATACAACACCCAGTGCTCATTCTAACAAGTGACCTCCTTAGCCCCCATCCCCCTTCCCTCCATCAACCCATAGTTTGTTCTCTATCATTAAGAGTCTCTTATGGTTTGTTCCCTCTTTTTTCCTCCCCTCCCTTCCCATATGTTCATCTGTTTTGTTTCTTAAATTCCACACGAGTGAAATCATATGGTATTTGTCGTTCTCTGATTGACTTATTTCATTTAGCATAACATGTCATTGCAAATGGCAAGATTTCATTCTTTTTGACAGCTGAGTAATATTCCATTATATAGATATAGATAGATATCACATCTTCTTCCCCCGTTCATCAGTGGTTGGACATCTGGGCTTTCTCCATAGTTTGGCTAATTGTTGATAATGCTGCTATAAACATTGGGGTGCATGTACCCCATCGAATCTACATATTTTTATCCTTTGGATAAATACCTAATAGTGCAAATACTAGATCATAGGGTAGTACTATTTTTGAGGCAAATAATCTTTAAGCAGCTCCCCCCCCCCCACATAGCCACCTCACTGAGAACTGACCTATCTCAGAAAGTCTCCAGTCTCCGCCTCCTCTTCATCCCCTTGCCTGGGCCCTACTCCAAGTCATCATCGCATACCTACACTCACGTGCCAGCCTTCTAACAGGCCTTCTTCCTTCTCATGCCAACCTATTCCCTACAGTGCCACGGGTCACCATAACCGTGTCGTACCACTTCACGCACAGATAGCGAGCTGCTTAACACAGAGTCAAAGCCCTTAAAGACGCGGCCCCAACATACCTTTCCAGCCTCATCTCACACTATCCCCCGCCGCCCACCCAGAGCTTGTGTTAACACTTTTACACCTCCTACTCTTAGCCCACTACGTCTAAAGATCCAGCTCAGAAAATACGGCTCAGCGAATACTCTCTGATTAGACAACAGTCCTGCACCACCTGGAAAGGTAGAGCTCCTAGCGCCGGAAAGGATGCACCTGCTCAGCCAGCCAGACCCACCTTGATCCTCAACCGAGCCCCAGCTTTCCCAGCAGACGGCCCTCACAGGCTCCTGCTGAGTCCCCCACCCTGGAATGACGTAACTGTGTTCCAGGCAGTATTCCAAGTATTCTACATGAATACTCATGTATATGATGCTCATCTATTAGCCCCATTTTGTAGATGAGGAAACGAAAGCACTGAGTAAAGAACTCAAGGTTCCACAATGTGTAAGTGGTGGAACCTGGAGAAGACAGCATCCGGCTCCGAAGCTGGACGGAGCTCCTTTCTACCCCTCTGTTCCCAGGCATGAGTTCTAAAACAGGTACAAAGCTACAGCAGATCTAACAGAGCCTGGCATGGAGCAAAAATATACTTATTTAGGGGCGCCTGGGTGGCTCAGTCGGTTGAGCATCTGGCTTGGCTCAGGTCATGATTTCACGATTCGTGGGTTCAAGTCCCGTGTCGGGCTCCGTGCTGACAGCTAGCTCAGAGCCTGGAGCCTGTCTTCAGATTCTGTGTCTCCCTCTCTCTGGCCCTCCTCTGTTCACACTGTGTCTCTCTCTCTCTCAAAAATAAATAAAAACATTTTTTAAAATTTCAAAATATACTTATTTTTTTAATTTGTTATTTTTTTAATGTTTTATTTATTTTTTTTGATACAGAGAGAGACAGAGCATGAGGGGGGGAGGGGCAGAGAGAGAAGGAGACACAGAATCTGAAGCAGGCTCCAGGCTCTGAGCTAGCTGTCAGCACAGAGCCTGATGCGGGGCTCGAACCCACGAACGTGAGATCTGACCTGAGCTGAAGTCGGAGGCTTAACCGACCGAGCCACCCAGGCGCCCCCAAAATATACTTATTTAGGGGCACCTGGGTGGCTCAGTGGTTAAGCGGCCGACTTTGGCTCAGGTCATGATCTTGTGGGTTCATGAGTTTGAGCCCCGCATCAGGCCCTGTGCTGACAGCTCAGAGCCCGGAACCTGCTTCAGATTCCATGTCTCCCTCTTTCTCTGCCCCTTCCTCTCTCTCTCTCAAAAATAAATAAACATTTAAAAAATTTAATTATAAAAATTAAAAATTAAAAAATGTATATACTTATGTATCTACTCATAAACTTCTACTCATCTTTCAAGCCCCGCTCAAACTGCATCTCCCCTGTAAGTATTTCGCAGACAAACCCATCACTGCGTTCTCCAGGCACTTTGTGTGCAGCTCATCTTTGCACTCAGTGCTATTGCGTCAGCGAGCGTGTCCGCGTCCCGAGAGTCCACGTCCTAAGGACAAGTACAGTTCTCGTTCTCTGTGTATCCCAGGGTGGGGCTCTATAGAAGGCAGGCATGAAACCGACTGTGATACAAGGAGGAAACTTGCCCAAAGTCAACTGGCAAAGCTGAAAGTAGAATCCAGGCCACCTGACTCCCCGGCAGCGCCCTTACCACACACCGTTGTTGTCTCCCCATCGCCCCCACAGTGCCAGGCCTCTGCTAGGTGCTGCCCTCACACGGCTGCCTCTCTTAAGCAGCTGTGGAAAACGGTATGGGAGGCCAAGGGGCATGGGAGCCTGCTCAGCTGGTGCCCCTGACCTCAGGCTTCCTTGGACTTGAAGCAGCCTCGCTCTGCCACTCCCTGGCCCTAGAGGACTCCAGCAGCTCCCAACTCTGTATGTCAATGCCTGGCATTGTGACATGGAGCTGGCACGCGCTGGTGTGTGTCTGACTCTGTCTGTATGAGCATATGGAGGTACAGGTGACTGTATGTGCAAAACTGTACTCAGCTTTGTGCTGTGTGTGACAGTGAAGGGGTGTGGGGTGTGTGTGTCCACACCTCCACCTCTTCAGGGCCACCGTCTGACCTGGGGCAGAAATACTCCCTACTGGCCTCAAATCCCTAAGCCACAGCCCTTTCCCTCCTAACCAGTGACAGAGTGGATGGCTGGCAGCGGGGCCTTCTCTCCAGGGCCCCCAAATGCCAAGCAAGGCCCTCCTACCGGTCTGGGACCGAAGACCCTCCCCACCCCCCATCCCAGGCCTCAGACTGGAGAGAGCAAGCTGCCAGAACCAGCTCTTCACTCCAAGCTGGCAGCTGCCCAACCTTGCACCAAGTCCCTTCCACGCAGCGAATCCGGGAACTGGAGGCCTCCATCTCCAGTTGCATTTGGGGTGAGGAATGAAAGAAAGCCAGTAGCGTCCTTGGCCACTCTGGCCCAATGGCATTTTCAGGTTGATGCCCACCAGTCGGAAAGGGTTAATCCTCACCCAGCCCCGGAGGTGGCGGACGCTATAAAAAGCCACAGACACACGGAGGTGCGGGGACCCCGGGCCTCCCCCACCTCTCTTGGCCGGTGGCTCCGCCCAGTGCCCACGCCACACCCCGGCTGGCCCACCACCCCCCGCCCGAGAAAGGTGATCGCGGAGGGGGTGGGGGGCGGCTCGCCCAGAGCCCCCTCCCACAGCGCGGCGACGCGGCCCCTGCGCGGTCCTACCTCGCGGCCTGGGCGGCGCCGTCCCCATCGAGCCGGGGCTCCGGGCTGGCCATGGCTGCGCGACCCCGGGCTGGGCGGCCGCGTTATTAATAGCCGGCCCCGCGGGCCGCTCGCTCCGCGCCCTCGCCCGCCGCACTGGCAGCTGCCGCCGACACCGGATCCCGCCCGCCCCGGGCCGGGCGCGCCCACTTGGCCCCAGCTCCCGCCCGCGGGAGGAGGGAGCGGGCCGCGCGGCCGGGGGCGGAGTGGGGGGTGGCCGATCGGCATCTCCCAAACCCACGGGCCCCAAGATCTTCCCGAACCTTCTTTCTCTCCACCCATTCCTTCCAAGGGTCCCAACTGCGGGGGGCCGGGGGCAAGGGGTAGTGGAGGAGGACGGCTCTGCAGCCCAGAAGAGCACTTCCCCAGCCCGGGGTCAGCGGGGGTGGGGGTGGGGTCGGGGCAGGGGGTTGACGGGTGGGGGACTGAGAGGGATCCGGCACCCCACGGCGCACAGCTCAGCGTCCTGCGAGCCCTACCGGCGCAGAGGGGAGGCCTGAGCGCGGTGCCCCGCAGCTGTCGTGAAGGGCTGGGGGAGGAGGGGTCACGGCCACACCCGGTGCGTTTGGCGATAGTCGGGAGCCTGTTGGCGGGGTCTGGGGAAGGGCGGTGGGAGGACTGACTGCGTGGTGGGGATTTAAGCCTCTAAGGTCGAGTCCAGATTTAACACTTCCACCCCCACGCTTCGGGGTTTCCTGGGATGTCTCCGCTTGCTCCACCTGTCACCCCGACCCAGCCGCCCTCTGTCCACTCCGAGGCATGCCCCCTCCCCCAAGGCCTTAGCCCATTAGAGTCAGGGTCAAATTTCAACACTGAAGTCTTTCTCCCGAAGCCAGAAGCCGGCTCCTTCCCAGACCTGGGCCTCAGGCATTCATTCTCCCTTCCGATGCCTATTTTCCACTTAACCCCTCTGTCTGAAGAGGTCTTTGACTCAACCGCACAAGAATGCTGTGTACTGTAAAGAGCGAGGGGCTGGATGTGTGTTTAATCCGAGAGGCCTTTTGAGTGTGGGGCGGGGGTGGGGCAATGGTGCTGAATGTGTGTGGGTTGTGTGTTGTGATCAATGTGCCCACCGCAGGCGGTGTGAACACCACATGGTCATGTGTGTGTGGAGGGGGAGATAGGATTGTGTGCCTGTGTGTGACTCGGTGAGGACTGTGGGGTCCGTGTCTGTGTGCGGGGATGTGGTTGTGGGCTTGTATAATCTTGAGGCGGGGGTGGGTAGAGAGTGGTTATTATGAGTGGGGATCCATGGTTGTGGACTGTTGTGCCGGTGTTGTGGGGCACGTGTATAGGCCTTGTGTGACTGTGTGCCCGAGAGGGACTGGGGCTGATGCGAGTTAGTATGGGAATGGGTGCTCACAGGTCTGTGCGGGGAGTGTCCTCTGTGTGTGACCTGGGGCCTGCGGACAGGTTCACTAATCTGTGCATCTGAGTGTGCCGCCTGTGGCTGTATATTTATATCTCTCTGTCTAATGCAAGGGGCTGAGAGATTAACACCCAGGGCAGCCAAATACACCCTTGTAAGGCATGCATTAGAAAAAGCCGGGTTTTAAGGAGGCGGCTGGTCATTTTCTGACTTACCCCTGAAATATTCCAGGGGAGGAGGTTGGCAGAGGCTCAGCTGCTGGTCATTTGACAGCTGCTGCCAGTCAGAGGGGAGCTGAGGGAACCAGGGAGAGGCCTGCAGCAACACTGTTTGCCGAGGGTGCTAGGCGACAGGCAGCAAGCGTGGCCTTAAGGAGGGCTATCCCTTCCCCTCCAACCCCTGACCCACAGCTCAGGAGCTGGCCCTGGGCTGTCCCCAGAACCGAATTCCTCACCCCCTTTAACCTTCCCTAAGGCCTTCCTTAGGCTGCAACCCCAAATCTCTCAGAGTCCCAGAAGCACTTCCACCTCCATTCCGTGGCGGTTCCCCTCTGTCTCCAACAGGCTTCCAGCCCTCCACATCCCAGTTTCTACTCTTCGCTGGATCTCTGCTTACGTGTCTTCTGCTCAGAAAAGCCTTCCCCGATGCCCCGCCCCCCAGCATAAATGTCTATCCAGTCACTATCCCACTGCCTTGTTTATTCTCTGTGCTGCACTTATTACAATAATAAGTTGTATTATTGTATAATAATAATAACAACAACATAACTGAGATAATGTCGTTTCTTTTCCGTCCCTTCCTTTTCTGCTTTTTGCCACTGGAATGGAAGCCCCATGAGAGCAGGGACCTTGTGTGTCTTGTTCACTGCTGTGTCCCCAAGGCCCAGGGAACAGGGCCTGGTGCATAATAGGATCTCAAAAAAAAAATTGAATAAATGAAAGAAAGCAGAATGGTCCTACCTAGCCCGTTTCAGACAACATTTGATGCCTGCTGTGTGCCAACCCTGTACTACTCAGCACCAAGGAAGGCCGGTGTACTTCGGGAAACAGACATTCACATGGGCTTAGATTGCATATATCAAAGCTGAGCGAGGTATGTGAGGACACAGGACCCTGTTCACTTGGCATGCAGTGGCATTCAGCCCGTACCAGGACCGGTGTCAGGGCAAACGGCCCAATTTGGCCCAAGCCCCTGCCTGCAAAGAGCTCACAGTGGAGAGGATGCAAGAACTTTGTCCGGGGAGACAAACCCCATGCAGAGGCTGCTAAGTGGTACTCGAGGCAGGGAGACCCCGGGAAGCCAGGGATGGGACAGATGAATTCTAGGAGAGGGACAACCTCACAGACAAAGTAACCTGGACCTGGAAGGAAGAGAAAGGGCGCTGGTGTCTGGCACAGGTTTCTTTGAAACCCAAGCATAGCCACTCTGTTTTTCGGCCCCTTCACAAAGTCAAAGAGAAGGCCCTGGGCTGGCTGCTCTTTGTCTAACCACCACCCTCCATGCCTCTCTGCTCTGGGGCTGACTCCGGCTCACAGTCCCACCTGGCCCCCTTGCCTTCTGGTTTCAGGTGGAGTTTGGCCAATAGGAGACACTGACAGTGTGTAAGATCAGTGCAAAGGAGAGGAGTTAGACTGAGATATTTCTAACACTCACATCCCCCTGTGATTTGGGGAGTTACTATGTTCCTCCACCGAAAGCCACGCCTCCTGTACGGCAGCCTGCACCCATGGGTACGACGCTCGCCAGGTTGCCAGGTTCCTTAACAAGGTTCCCTCCTTGCCCTTAAGTGATGGTGGTGGGGGAGGGGTAGTTGTGAGCCCCAGTTGTGAGCCCCAGGGTGCTTCACATTCCTGCCCACACCTCTGTGAATAGTTCCTTCATTAAACCCTCTTCCTTTTGAGGCTTTGTGTTCCCTTTTTCCTCCTGAGACCCCTAAGGTAAGAGCTAAACTGGGGCCCCCGGGTGGCTCAGTCGGTTAAGCATCTGACTTCAGCTCAAGTCAAGGTCTCATGGTTCGTGGGTTCGAGCCCCGCGTCAGGCTCTGTGCTGACAGCTAGCTCAGAGCCTGGAGCCTGTCTTCGGATTCTGTGTATCCCTCTCTCTCTCTCTCTCTCTCTCTCTCTCTCTCTCTCCATCCTCTGCTCATACTATCTCTCTCTCTCTCAAAAATAAATAAAAACATTAAAAAAATGAATAAACGTTAAAATAAATTAAAAAAGGAAACTAAACTGAGGGAAGATGAGCCCTTGGTAGAGAATTCAGAAAGACCTTCTTTCTAAATTCCTACCCAAAACTAGAATCGGAAAAGTTGTAAACTGAAAAGTTGTAAACTGATCAAATTTCCGTCCTAGGTGAACAGTGACCTCCTGGCCACCACTCTGGGCAGGAGCCCAACCCAAGAGGTCCCTCATAGCTCACCTTACTCAGGTTTATGCTGTAGTTACCTTGGCCTGGAGGACCGGGCAGGGAGAGGGCTGGGAGTGGACGAATGGGGGGCGGGGCATGACAAGCAGAGGGAGGAGCTTGGAAGTAGGCACCAGGGGGCCGCAGAGGGGGCGGAGACTTGGCAGCAGCCTCAGCCATACTTCAGAGCAAGCTTTACGTGACTTTGGGAAGCCAACCTCGCTGAACCTCAGTTCTCTGTCCATGAAATGGTCAATTAGTACCCTCCTCACAGGATTGTTGTGAAAAGCAATCAAATGTGAGGTTCAGTGCACGAGCGGATGGAGTGAACTTGCTCCAAAAGCTGAGAGTAGCACATTCCCCATTATTAATGGTGCAGGTAGAGGCCATTCTGCTGAGTTTCTGTGTGCCAAGAGCTCCCTTGTAGCGGTGGGAGGAGGAGAGAAGAGCCCGCTGCTTCAAGGGAGCCCGGGTACAAATCCAAGCCTAAAACCTGCCTCTGCAGTTAGTCACTGTGGGACCTTAGGAAAGGGACTCTACCTCACAGGCTGTCTTCCTCTCTGTAAAATCAGATAACACGTTTTACCTCAGTGTTTGCTCTGAGGATGAACTGAGAACACAAAAAGCATTTAGTCTAGTACCTGATGCATTCTAAGTGCCCAAGAAATATTAACTATTATTTTAAAATGTTTTTGTTAAGGTTTATTCATTTTTCAGAGACAGAGCATGAGTGGAGGAGGGGCACAGAGAGAGGGAGACAGAATCCAAAGCAGGTTCCAGGCTCTGAGATGTCAGCGCTGAGCCCGATGTGGGGCTCGAACACATGGACTGCAAGATCATGACCTAAGCTGAAGTCAGATGCTTAACTGACCGAGCTACCCAGGCACCCCTTAACTATTATTTTTTAAAACTTCCCTTTTAGGTCACCTGGGTGGCTTGGTTGGTTAAGCATTCGACTTTGGCTCAGGTCATGATTTCACAGTTTGTGGGTTTGAGCCCCGCATCGGGCTCTGTGCTGACAGCTCAGAGCTTGGAGCCTGTTTCAGATTCTGTATCTCCCTCTCTTTCTGCCCCTCCCCCACTTGAGCTCTATATCTGTCTCAAAAATAAACATTAAAAAATGTTTTTTAATAAAATAAATAAAATAAAAACTCCCCTTTCTTCCTCTTACTCTCCCCAAAGCTGCAACCAAGGACTGACTTACTGCAGTATGTCATTCATTCCTTGATTTATTCCTTTATTTATTCATTCATTTCAACATTTATTAAGTCAGACAATGTTCTAGATCCTAGGAACATAGAGACAAGGAGCTCATTAAAGCAAAACAATATCTATATTTCTTTTCTTTAAGTTTATTTATTTATTTTTAGAGACAGAGCAGGATTGGCAGAGAGAGAGGGAGAGAGAGAGAGAGAGAGAGAGAGAGAGAGAGAGAGAGAGAGAGAGAGAATTCCAAGAGGCTCCGCACCATTGGCACAGAGCCTGATGTGGGGCTTGAGACCACAAACCATGAGATCATGACTTGAGCTGAAACCAAGAGTCGGACACTTAACCGACTGAACTACCCAGGCACACATCTATATTTCTTTGTTGTTGCATTCCTAGCCCCCTAGGTTTTCAATAAATAATGGCCAAATGAGTAAATTATATTAGTTGTTTTCTTGAGCACCTACTACAGGACAGGTACTAAGCTAAGCATTTATTTTATCTCCATTATTGCAAAGGATTTCAAAATGACAGCGCCAAACAGAAGGCCTGTAATAAAGCTCACTTAATGGCAAATCTGAGGCTCAGATTGGTTAGCAGCTTAGTTTAATTACTAAAGTCACACAGGCAGGAAATGGTGGCACTCCAATTCAGTATATTGCCTCTGCCTTGGTTAATGACTTGAATCACTTTTTATCATTATGGTTGTCGCTATGTGTGACCTCCAGGGGCTTATCTTAGAGTCCAGTGAGTGTCCGGTGGCCTTTTCCTCCTCAGACTTACCCAGGAGGAGCCCAGGTGCACAGACTTGGGTTCAAATCCAGTTCTGCATCCCTGGTTGTTACAACTTCTCCGAACCTTGGCTTCCACTGCGGGGAAAGGAGGCTGAGTGGGTGTTCCACAAGAAAATGGAGAGGAAATGCCTACCACCTTGCCGAGTATACAAGAGTCCCTTGATAAATGTTATCCTCTTTATTTCCTCCTTCCTCCCTGCCCAGGGGCCACCCACTTGGGACCCCGCGCTTCAAGGTCGGGTTCTCGCGGCGATTCCGGGCGCCGCCTCCAGGGGGTGCCACCACACCGACCCCGCGTCTCGGGGGTGGCTGTTCCCACCGCGGCCGCGCGGGGCCGCCTGGGCCCGGAGCTTTGGGGGCTGAGGCAGCGCGGGTGGCAGGGAGGTCTGAACCCCCGCTGAATCAAAATGTTTTGGGCATCAAGGTCATAATTAATAATAAACAATAATAACAGGAATAGCACTAGATCCACTGGTAACTAGCGGTTACCGATTTAAGAGGCGTTTTCGTGTGCTGGAGGCCCTGGGGTTCAAGGGAAAGAGCCAGATCTAGACTCAGACCAGGTTCCAGTCCAGGCTGCTCTCTCTCACGCTGTGCTCTGCAACCTCGGGCCTCTCTGAACCTGTTTCCTCAGCTTCCAAAGGGAAAGTATAATTATATAGTTCTTGGGAGGAATAAACGAATTTCTGGAGAGCTCTTGGGAAAGTGCATTTACTGTAATCCTTACCTCTTCCCTGTGAGGGAACTAATACTACACCCCCTCTACAAATGAGGGATCTACTGAGGGCTTTTACCAGGTTCCCTTGGCCTCCCTGGTGTGTGCTCTCTCTCTCCCGGCACAGCCCCAAGCCCAGTCCAGGAGCTCATCCCTAAACCCACCACCCAGCAGCATCCCTTCTCCTCTCCTCCCTGGAGTTGCCCCTTCCCCTTCAAACCCCCAGGCTCCTCTGGACACTGTCCTTCCATCCCCAGGTGCCGGCTCTGGCCAGAAAACATCCCCTGGCTATTCCCACTACACCCCACCGTGACCCTCCAACTGAAGCTACGGCTCTCCTCTTGTCTGCTTAGCTCTTGTAAAACCCCAAACCCATACAGTCATCTCTTCCAAGAAACCTTTCCTGGTCTCTCTCCCCCCAGGTTGGCACCCTTTGCATATACTGTTCCCTCTACTTACACACCCTTTCCCCAGCCCTAACGCCTGTTACTCAGGGCACAGTTTAAATATCCCATCTTCCAGGAAGTCCCCTCCCCTATGTCCCTGCTGCCCCCTGGACTTCCTCTAAACAGGTCACAGCATTAAAGATTGTTTATTTGTTTGTTTGTTTTGCTTTTTTTTATTTTTACATTTTTTAAAATGTTTTATTTATTTTTGAGAGAGACAGCATGAGCAGGGGATGGGCAGAGAGAGAGGGAGACACAGTTTCTGAAGACAGGCTCTAAAGCTCTGAGCTAGCTGTTAGCACAGAGCCAGATGCGGGGCTCAAACCCACGAACTATGAGATCATGACCTGAGCTGAAGTCGGACGCTCAACCGACTAAGCCACCCAGGCGCTCCAAGAATTGCTTGTTTAAATGTTTCATCAACCCGCATTACATAGTGATACCTTGAAGGCAGGACCCATCAGGGTTCAGCAGGAGCCCTGCTGAAGTCTCCATGGTACGGCAAGGCTGAGCCCTGTGCGGGAACAAAGTGCCCGCCCAGTAAATGCATGTCTAGGGAATGAGTGATTTGGCCCAGTCAGGTCCACTCACTGAGCCTCCTCAGCTCAGAGATATATGCACAGTCATGGCAACATACTCAGAGGCAAGTGTCACACACAGAGTCACAAGTACGCACAGTCACAAAGAGTCATATGCAAGAGACATATGCACAAAGCTGAATTCATCTATTGCTCATTTCTGCTTTTCGGTGTCTCTGTACCTTTGTTTCCTCCGTATGTATGTGTTCACTCTCTTCTTTTGTGAGGTCCCTGAGAACAAGTGTTGGGTCTCCTTTACCAGCCTGGTAACCTGCCCCCGTCAGACTGAGAATCCCAGGGGAAGTGTTGTATCTCCCCAACTGGCTGGGGGCCTGGGCCAGGGAGTCTCTTTCCTGCCAGCCCGAGAGCTCTTGGAATAGTCTCTCCCACAGCAGACTCGGAATCCTAGGGGCAAGGGCGGCATCTCCCCCCACTAAGTAGCCTTGGAGACCCAAAGACAGAATGGGATCTGATTAAGCTGGGCACTCCAGGAGCAGAGCTGGACTGGATCTCCCCCATCAGACTGGTGGCTCCCAGGGGCATGGCTGACTCTCCCTGACCCCTCTCCACTCCTGCCACCTGCCCACCAACCAGGTCCACCTGCAACCAGGATACAAGGGTTAGGGCTGGGTGGGGCTGCAGAGGGGCTTTGGAAGCAGTGGCAAACCTAACAGCAGACCACACCGAATATCAAATATCGTATCAGTCGGATCGGAGAGCCTCCAGTGGGGAGGGAGGGGGCTTAAGGGGTCAGTTGTCCTGGGAACCCCGTCAGAAGTCTTCCATTCACTCCCCAAACCAGTCCAGGGTCCCCAGGCCTGGCCTTGCTGCATGCAGCCTCTATTACGTTCCTTAATTCGCTCGTGGATCCAATCTTGGGAGACCATCAGGTGGCCTCCTGTCCAGGTTTGAAGAACACTGGGGAGATCAATCTGACAGAGAGCAGTGATTGTCCATGCGTGCGTGTGTGCGTGCGTCACGTGGCCAGGTTTCCGGCTGGGACCCGTGGTGGCGGCCACGGAGACAAACGCCGCCAAAGGATGGGAGTGCCCGCTGGGGAGACTGGGAACACCGAGGAGGGGCAGGATCCACAGGCAGCCAGCCAGGGCAGGCAGGAGGAAGGCCTGGAGTCCAGTCTTCCCGGTCCCAGTGCCCAGCACGAGCATCCCCCCTCCCCGCTCGGCTCCTGGCACTGGAGTCCCGAGTTCAAGTCCCATTCACCATCTGACGCCCTCTGAGGGCCTCACTTTCCCCATCTGAGAGCCAGGGCAGAGACAGGATGGGGTCAGAGCTTGGGATTCCCACTCCTTTAAGCCTTTCTTGGCCAGGATGCAGCCCGGCGCAGGTGAGGGAGTTGCCACATCAGCAGAGCGAGCCCCGCCCCGTCCCCTCCCCCAGTTCCGGAGGGAGGCCCCAGAGGCCCCAGAGGACGGTGGGAAGTGGGTGGGGAGAGAGGGCTGAGCCCAGTTGGCTGCCTATTGGAGGAATGGCCGCAGGGGTGGGTGAGGGAGCCTGTGTGTGTGTCTACCTG
Source organism: Helogale parvula (assembly GCA_004023845.1). Taxonomy (NCBI): domain Eukaryota; kingdom Metazoa; phylum Chordata; class Mammalia; order Carnivora; family Herpestidae; genus Helogale; species Helogale parvula. Next base: position 10,106 of record PJEM01016153.1, on the reverse strand, counting down.
ACGGTACTAGCCTGTGTGGATCTGTGAGGATGTCTGAATGTTCCAGAGTGTACAGTGGACAGGAGTGTGTGCACAGTAAGTGCGTGCCTTTGACTGGGAGGATGTACCCAACTGTACGAGCTGGTGTGCAAGAGTGTGTGAATGGTGTGCCCGTCTCTGCGTCTGTGGGAGTGGCTGTGGGTGTGGGGGAGTGAGTATGAGTGTGTCTGAGTGTGTTCCTTTGGGTGTCTGTGTGAGTGCACTTGAGGGTACAAGCATCTGTGTCTGTGCACTTGCCCTAGTGTCTGTGGACGGTGTGTGCAGGACGTGTGTGAATATGTCTGAATGTGTGCCTGCACTGTGTGTGCATATACTTGGGTGTAAAATGCATGTGGATGTGTTTGTGAATGTCTCTTGAGTGTGTCTTTGTGTCTGTGGGTGACTGGGGATGTCCCTGAGTGTACAGGAGTGTGTGAGTGTGTTTCGGTTTTTCCAGAGTGCCTTTGTGTGACCACGTGGACAAGCGTGTGTGTGACTGTGTGTCACTCGCAGAGTTCTCTAGAATAGTCCTGAGCCTTTGCGAGTCCACATCTAGCAGACCCCTCCAGCTGACCCCTGACCCATGGAGGTACAGAGCCTGCCCCAGCGTTCAGAACAGCCCAGCCCCCCTGCCCCACTTCCTGGTGCCTCACCTCCCTGCTCTTCCTGTCCCCACCAGCCTCCTGCCTTCAAGGGCAGTCGCCCTCTTGCCCAGTTTGCCCTCCTCCCACTCAAAGGGAGACTCAGTCCTTTCTTCCGGGCAGCCTTCTGTGACCAGAGAAGGGGAACCTAACACTAGGAATGCATGTTCTGTTGATCTTTCACTTGACAGATGAAAACAGGCTCAAAGCTCTGCAGTGACCTGCTGGAGGTCACACAGTGGGCACATGTCCTAAAGCTCAGGGTAGGGACCCCCCCACCTCCTCCAGCTCCACCGATGGCCCCTGCCCAGGGACCGTGGACCTGGGAAGGAGAAAGGGAACTGACATTCAGGGAACCCCCCAGCCACTTGCTTGGCCTTTCACATGCAGTCATCGTGTTCACTCCGTCTTGCTCAGAGAGACAAGGCAGGCTGTCCAGGGTCACGCAGTCAGGACGCAGCTGAACCAGGATTTGAACGCAGGTCTCTCTATCTCTCTAGCTCCAGAGCTCCTGTTACTGGGCAGGGACTTCAACCAGGCTGACTGGCCACGAGTCCTCACAAGAAAAGCAGAGAGATGGTGAGATTCGGGTAGAAATAAGGAAAGGGGGCTCGAGACAGTTCCTACGCAGCATCACACCAAGAGCTGAGGTGACACAGGCTCATGTGAGCCCCAGCAGCAGCCTGATAGGACTTCCTGTTCTAACCAGAGTCCAGCTCCCTGTCTGGGGCTCCTTCCCCTGGACTGAGGCGCCAGCTTGACAGAAAATGTGACTATGTGGACCCGGACTTGAGCAGCCTCCTCGGTGTCTGATCACAAGTATTTGAAATGCCACAGTGCTGCTGACCTTTATCTCCCAGAAGCTTCTCTTCTAGGTCAAAACCCCAGGCTCCAAGAGAGGTGGCTAGAGCCCCCAACCCAGCCTGAGGGAGTCTGGTTGGAGCCAGGGGTCCCAGAGGGATGGAAGTCCTGGAGCCAGAGGGAGCGTGAAGGCTGGGGAGGCTGGAGCGGCCTCTTGTCCTCCACAGTCTCATGTCCTTCTCCCAGCAGCCCCTGGGGCAGCAGACACCACTCCCATTTCTGATGAGGAACCAGGGGCTCTGAGAGGTGCATATGGGGTGAAAGCAGGACTTGAATCTCATCTGTGGACTGAAGTCTAGGGCTCTTGCTACCAGATGTGTCTCCCTCTGGATCGCAGGGCTGGCTTGGCTGGGAGGAGGCCGGAGAGGCAGGGATGTGAGAGACAGTGGTTTTTTCGGCCCTTCTGGATGATGAGCACCAGAGAAATGCTTAGGCAAGTGCCTGAGGAGACAGGACTTATGGTGAGGCCGTTTGGGGAACTGAGGAAGACAGGGCGGGCGCCCCTCTTGTCCCTGCTTAACAGTGTCCCCACGGGTGCTGAAGAAGCAGAACAGGTCCCCTGACCCAGACGCCCAGTCTTTGCCTTAGCTGCAGGTGCCCGATGCTCCCACATTTGACACCACTGATCGCAGAGGCTCCATCGTCCTGGGCCTCCACTGCTGTGCATCCACCCTGCCTCGTGTCATTGCTGGGCTGTCCCTGAGCTGATCAAATGACCTCACTCCTGGCCTTCTCTGGGTTGCTCCCTCACTCTGCGATTCAGTGAATCTGATTCCTGGAGGTTGGTTTCAGCCAGACCACTTCAGGGGGCCACTGGCCACCTCTAGTCCACTTAACTGGCAGGGCAGTTAGGTCACTCGGTTCAGAGTATGGTGACGTAAGAGACCCTCAGAAAGGACCATGGGCGAGGCAGACCCTTAGAGCATAAACCACTCCCTTAGTTTTTTTTTTTTTTTATGTTTATTTGTTTTTGAGAGAGAAACAGTGTGTGAGCAAGGGAGGGGCAGAGAGGGAGGGAGACACAGAATCCGAAGCAGGCTCCAGGCTCTGAGCTGTCAGTCCAGAGCCTGATGCGGGGCTCTTGATCTCATGAGCCGTGAGATCATGACCTGAGCCAAAGTCAGATGCTTAACCGAGTCACCCCGGCGCCCCATACACAACTCCCTTAAATCTAGACCCTGAGTTCAGCTGCTTCCAGCCTTTTCATTTCTTTCCCCCTAGTGCCCAACACGAGGCTGGCAGTGTTGAGCTGCGGTGACTCAGTTGATGGACAAGTGGATGAGGTCAGCCAAGGGACCTTGGGGCTCTGCTGAAAGCTGTGACTGTGCAGTGGGGCCTGTGAAGCCTGTGTCCTTGTCCGGGGTCGCCTTTACCTCCAGAGTCCATCAACCTCCCTGCTGCCGTGCCTGTGCGCTTGGGTCTCTCTCACACGGGTCTGCTCCTCTGTGTCCTGGAGACATCTGGTGGTCACCCCTGCCACCCCAGACTCAGGGGTGTGAGCCCACAGCCTCTCTGCCTGCAGGTCGGTCTGTGGAGCCCTGACCCTGGAATGCAAAGCCTCTCCCCCTTGCTTCTTGCTGCCTGGGTGTCCTCCTGTTTCCAGTCTCCATGGGTGGCCCTGCCTGACCCTGGCCTGGCCTGAGGGGCGGGGTGGGGGAATGGGAAGGGTGTGCACAGTGCAGCTCTTGTTCATGGGATCAGGGAGGGACCGATGCCTGCTCTTGTGTTCCAGCCCCTGGCCTGGGTCCTGGCAAGCCAAAGGGTGAGGTGCCTCTCTGCCTGCAGCATCCTCTCGGCGTCCGTTCTGCGGGTGGAGCAGGCCCAGAGCCACCGTGGTGGCTGCCCAAGAAGGCCCTTCGCTGGGCTCTCCTTCCAGACTGTCACTGATCCTTTGCCTTCAGTTCCTCCATCTCATGACCTGCTTCCTGGGGCGTGATGACAGGATGGGCTGGTATGGGTACGGCCAGAGACTGGGTGGACACAACACAGGTCCCAGGGCTACAGTTTCAAGTGTCCCATCGGGGAACTGGAGGTTTACAAATAAGGTTAGATTAGGGAGATAGGGAATTGGTGAGGGGGTGGGGGCTCGGTGAGGCGAATGGGGGTTCAATGAGGGGAATATTGGCTCAGTGAGGGGTTAGGGTTCAGTGAGAGGCTGGTGCTCAGTAGGGATAGGGGCTCACTGAGGGGATGGGCGTTCAATGAAGAGATGGGGGTTCGGTGAGAGGGTAGAGGTCGGGGAGGGATGGGGGCTCAGTGAGGGGGGACTCAGTGAAGGAATGGGGTTCAGTGAAGAGATGGGGTTTCGGTGAGAGGACAGAGGTTCAGTGAGGGCTTGAGGTAAAAGAAATGGGTACATAAGGCTCTCGGGAAGTTAACTCAATGATCCCTTTCTGACTCGGCTCAGGGGCCTGAGCCTACCCTGGGGTCTATGGTCAGCATGACTGTGAGGGACATGGGTGGGTACCATAGTGTCAGGCACCCCTCCGAACAGTTGGAGGGAAACTGGAGACCTGTCTCTGCCAGGAAGGGACCCAGACAGGCGACACCACAGTCCTGAGCAACAGACTGTGAGGCTGCAGGGGCCGGGAAGTCACGGCTGGGAGTGAGTCCCTGGGCAGCCAGCCAGAGAGAGGCTAGGAATGGCCTGAGGCCATGGAGGGCAAAGGAGACTTTCCTGGGAGCTTCCTCCTACCTCTGGGGCTCTGTAGGCTGGAACCAACTTCTAGCAAGGCATTTGGAATCCTGGGATGGCCCTATCCAGGGATCTCATGGAGGACTGCCCCTCCTTGCCACTCAGGTTACAGCCCTTGGCAAGCTTCCAGAACTGGGAGGGGGACAAAAGGATGGGCACTGGGACCACGTGGCAGATTCCTAAGACTTCTCAGTAAACTCCTTCTCTTCGGCCCCCTCCGCAGCCCCTCCTCATCACTGAGTCACCATCTCTTTTTCAGAGGTCCTCCCCCTTGACTGAGCCCACCCCTCTCCCTAGAGAGTCCTTCGCTCTTTCTGGGTCTCTGTCCCCTTACTGAGTTCAGGTCCTCCTCACATAGCCGTCATACCAGAACTAAAGCCAGTTTTCAATCTTTCACGTGAGTGTGTCAGGCACTGTCCTTTCTCACTAGCAGGGAGGGCCGGGTTGACCCTTGGAGACCCGGGTCCACTCAGGTTCTGTTGTCTAAAAAACTGAAGGGGCTGCTAAAGGATCCTTTCATATTCTTTTTTAATTTTTTAAGTGTTTAGTTTTTAGAAAGAGAGAGAGAGAGAAGGAGAACACAAGTAGGGGAGGGGCAGAGAGAGAGGGAGACACAGACTCTGAAGCAGGCTCTGGGCTCTGAGCTGTCAGCACAGAGCCCAATGTGGGGCTTGAACTCAACAAACCTCAAGATCATGACCTGAGCCAAAGTTGGACACTTAACCCACTGAGCCACCCAGATGCCCCTATTCTTTTTTTTTTTTAATATTTATTTTTTTTAATGTTTTATTTATTTTTGATACAGAGAGAGACAGAGCATGAGAGGGGGAGGGGCAGAGAGAGAAGGAGACACAGAACCGGAAGCAGGCTCCAGGCTCTGAGCTAGCTGTCAGCACAGAGCCTGACGCGGGGCTCGAACCCACGAACGTGAGATCTGACCTGAGCCGAAGTCGGAGGCTTAACCAACTGAACCACCCAGGCGCCCCAATATTTATTTATTTTTGAGAGAGATAGACATAACACAAACAGGGGAGGGGCAGAGAGAGAAGGAGATACAGCGTCTGAAGCAGGCTCCAGGCTCTGAGCAGCACAGAGCCTGATGTGGAGCCTGAACTTGTGAACCGTGAGATCGTGACCTGAGCTGTTAAGTCAGATGCTTAACCAGCTGAGCCACCAGGTGCCCCAGGATCCTTTAATATTCAAATGTCCAAGCCTGGGCTGATGAGGGATGCTGCTGGTGTACATGTTATTTTGCTTACTTCCTTGTTAGTGAGGAAAGACTCCCTCTCCTCCCTCTCCTGCTCTCCTGTTTGGACTCTGACTTGAGGAGAATCCTAGCTGGGCTCTCCACAGAAGGTACAGCAATGCAGAACGTTACATGGGAGCTTTGTGGGTACTAGACCTCCAGGCCTGGGGCGGGAGAAGAGGCCAGCATTGTCTCCCCACTCCCCAGAGGAAGCCAGGAGCTAGAACAGGGAGTAGAATCAGAAGAGGAAGTGGTTCTTTTTTTTTTTTTAAGTAGGGTTCACACCCCATGTGGGGCTTGAACTGAGATCAAGACCTGAGATAAGAACCAAGAGTCAAATGCTTAACCAACTGAGCTACCCATGTGCCCCCAAACTGAAGTGATTCTTAGGGATTTCTTGGACTCTACACTGCTGCTGCCCAGGCTCTGCATACCACCACCCCCTTCTGTGTCCAGGGCGGATGTGATTAGGTGAGCAAGGTACTCATTTGAGGCAGCAGTTAGCATGAGCAATTAAATTTGTCTTCCCTTGGGGCACGGGGGGAGTGGTGGGGCGGGGGTCAGTCATTTAAGAGTCTGACTCTCGGTTTCGGCTCAGGTCATGATCTCATGGTTTGTGGGTTTGACCCTGCATTGAGCTCTGTGCTGACAGCGTGGAGCCTGCTTGGGATTCTCTCCCTCTCTCTCTCTCTCTCTCTCTGCGCCTTCCCTGCTTGTGATCTCTCTCTCTCTCTCTCAAAAATAAATAAATATTTAATACATACATACATACATAATTTGTCTTCCCTTGGGGTGCTTCGGTGGCTCAGTCATTTAAGGGCCTGACTCTTGAGGGTGCCTGGATGACTCAGTCGGTTAAAAGACTGATTTCGGCTCATGTCATGATCTCAGGGCTTGTGACTTTGAGCCCCGCATCAGGCTCTGTGCTGACAGCTCAGAGCCTGGAGCCTGCTTTGGATTCTGTCTCCTCCTCTCTCTGTCCTTCCCCCACTCATGCTCTGTCTCTCTCTCTTTCAAAAATAAATAAACATTTTTTTAATAAGCGTCTGGGACGCCTGAGTGGTTCAGTCAGTTGAGCGTCTGACTTTGGCTCAGGTCATGATCTCATGGTTCGTGGGTTTGAGCCCCGCTTTGGGCTCTGTGCTGAAAGCTAGCTCAGAGCCTGGAACCTGCTTCTGATTCCGTGTCTCTTTATCTTTCAGCTCTTTCCTTGCTCACGCTCTGTCTCTCTCTGTATCTCAAAAATAAATAAAATGTAAATAAATAAATGAATAAATAAATAAATAAAAATAAAAGCGTCTGATTCTTGGTTTCGGCTCAGGTCATGATCTCCTGGTTTGTGGAAACCTCTGAATTGGGCTCTGCGCTGGCAGTGTAGAGCCTGCTTGGGATTCTCTCCCTCTCTCTCTCTCTGCCCCTCCCCCACTTGTAATCTCTCCCTCTCAAAAATAAATAAATAAACATTTAATAAATAAGTAAACAAACAAATAAATTTGGCTTCCCTGAGTAGTTCAACCCTTTACTTTTCAGAGAGGGAAACTGAGGCCCAGAGAAGATACAAGAAACATAGATTATATCCACTCCGACACTACCTGCCCGTTGTAGAAGCACACGAGTCAGTCCCCTGGGAGGGTGAGGGACGGCAATTCTACTCGATGGAAGAAAATCATCACCAAAAGGCCCTTCTAGGTGGAAATACAGGTGACATTTATTGATGACTTTGTGCTTTTCTGCATTTCCCAGATTCTCCTTGAGCATGAACTCATTTTGTACTCAGAAGTCCCTTAATAATAATACTAGCTTTGGGGCACCTGGGTGGCTCAGTTGGTTAAGTGTCCGACTTTGGCTCAGGTCATTCTCTCGCGGTTCATGGGTTCGAGCCCTGCATTGGGCTCTGTGCTAATAGCTTGGAGCCTGGAGCCTGCTTCAGATTCTGTCTCTCTCTCTCTGACCCTCCCTTGCTCATGATCTGTCTCTCTCTGTCTCTCAAAAATAAATAAAAAACATTTAAAAAATTAAAAAATAATAAATATAAAACATTTTTTGATTAAAAATAAGCTTTCCCCCCCCCTTAAACACTATGTGGTTCCTGCTTTAGGCATTATCTAAGTCAATCTGACAGCCACCCTGGGAAAAAGGTAGTATTATTGCTATTATTCCCATTTTAAGGAGGAAGGTGCCAAGACTTAGGGAAGTCCAAACATTTGCCCCAAAGTGGCACAGCTGTGACTCTAGCCACAGTAAATACAATTAAATCAATTAAAAGTTAATATCAGGGATAGTCTGGGTCTATGGAAGAGTGCTGATTTCCACGCTCTTCTGAATAATAGAAGTGGGAAGCCCCATTTGGGAGGCGAAAGTGACTTGACTGTGCTGTGCTATGAAAAAGCAGGCTGAACCCCAGAGAAGGTTCCTGAGCTGCCTGGGACGCGTGCAGAGGCCTGGCATGATTCTCCCACCTCTCCCCAGGACCTGGACACCTCCCTGCTCAGGACAATGGGAACACCGTGCCCTCGCAGAATGCATGAAGTGAGGAGAGGATGAAAGACACGGAAGAATGAGGTAGGGGTGGCTCAGAGCTGAGCCAACAACAGCCAAGGCCAGGGCAGGGCGTAGGGGAGAAAGGAAGGTCTTCCCTCCACCGGGACTTTGGGAAAAGGCCATTTTATTTGTTTAATTTTAAGTTTGAAAAAAATTGGGGGGTGCACCTGGGTGGCTCAGTCACTTAATCGTCCAACTTAGGCTCACGTCATGATCTCAAGGTTTGTGAGTTCAAGCCCTGCATTGGGCTCTGTGCTAACAGCTCGGACCCTGGAGCCTTCTCCAGATTCTGTATCTCCCTCTTTCTCTGCCCCTCCCCTGCTCGCACTGTCTCTCTCTCTCCTTCAGAGTAAATAAACATTAAAAAAATTAATAAAAATTTTTTTGGAATCTCAACACTCAACTTGGGACTCGAACTCACAACCCGAAGATCTAGATTGGAACACATGTCCAACTTAGCCAGCCAGGCACCTTTGGGAAGGGGCCATTTTAGCAAGAGCCTGGACTGAGTGCCTCTCCCAACCTAGCTTTTGCAGTGATCACCCACTACTGTGCCGAAGCCCCTGGGCATCTTTTTTCAGTGTCTCCAAACAACACCCCTTTCTGTGTATTCAGAGCACGGAAGGGGACACAGATAGACCCGTTCTCCAAATCTGTGTGGCCTAGCTCAAGCCACTTTGTTTAGGAGTCTTCTCACCTGTGAAACAAATATGACGAACCTTACTGTTCAGGGCTCCTCTGAGCAGAAAAGGTGGTCACAGAAGGAAAGGACCCAGAGTCCGTGAAGCAGCCCAGCAGATTCCGGTCATTAGTATATTGGGGCTCTCCTCTCCCAGCCTGCCCCTCCCAGCAGGCAATGTGACTAGTGGCCTGGAGAGCTTGCAGGGGAGGAGCCTCTTCCTTCCTACCGCTTCCAGCTGGGTATCAAGATCTGAGACCAGATGTGTGGCCAGTGACTCAGCCCTTTCCTGCCTGGAAACTCCTCCCTGCCTGCCTCACCGGGGCTGAGCCAGGGAGGGTGAGACAGCAGACTGGAGGTCGGGGTGGCTGGTCTTGAACATACTCAGGGGAGCGGTGGGGGCAGAGTGGAGGAGGGAGATGGAAGGAGGGATGAGGATAGCATGGCCAAGCCATGCTGGGGAGGGGATGGAGGGGGAGGAAATGTCAGGAAAGGATTGAGTGTGTCCTTGAGTAGAGTGGCTGGCTCAGCCTGGAATGCCCACCTGCTCACCCCTCCCCCTCCCCCTCCTCACATCCCTTCCCCAGTATTTCCAAGCCAGCCCCAATCCATTTGCCCTGTCCTGTCCACCCCTGCAGGGTGCTCTCTTCCCCCCGTGTTCTCTCTTCCTCTTCCCAGCCAACCACCTCCACTACCTCACCTCCTACTCAGCAGGTCCTTTTACTGGCTCCTTGAAGCACGTGGAAGCCCAGTCTGGAAGGTCACCTCTTACTTGCCAAATCTTGCACCCAACCGAGCTCCATCTCTTAGCAACAGTAGGAACCACTGGGCCCTTCCTGGAGCTCTTTTCTTACCCTGAGACATTGCCCAGCTGGTTTTTCTTCTATCTCTTGGACAGTTCCCTCTCTCATCTGGGCTGCCTACTCCCCTGCCAAACCTCACCCCCATAAACACGTGTGTCCTATACGCCGGGTCCTTCCTAGTCTACCCTACGGAGAAGGGATGGACTTTGGCTTCATGTGGACCTGCGCTCCACTCCTGGCTCTGCCCTTTACTAGCTGTGTAACTTGGGGTAGATTAATTTAATTCTCTGAGCCTCAATTTTCTCCTCCAACAAATGGCTTGGTATTACCTATGTCTTGGGGATCAAATGGGATAATGTCCATATTGCATTCAGCACTGGGTCTGGCACATAGCAACTATTCAGTTACTGGATTTTGTTGTTGTTGTTGTTGTAAGTTTTATTTATTTAAGTAATCTCCGCACCCAACACAGGGCTTGAACTCAATACCCTAAGATCAACAGTCACAGGCACTCACTACGACTGAGCCAGTTAGGAGCCCCTTCATTACTGTTAAGATCCTTTCTTCCTGCCCAGTTTTCTTTTTTTTTTTACCTTTTTAAAAAATGTCTTTTTTTTTTTTT
>PJEM01016152.1:15036-27036 GCA_004023845.1 Helogale parvula | reverse complement strand
CTGAGGAAGGTGGAGATGGGGGGAGGGACCAGCAGGGACACCCCAAGACCCAGCTCAGTGCTGCTGGGCAAAAGTGGGGAGGCTGGTAGACCCTGGGAGGGGGAGGGGCCGCAGCAGGGCCCCTGATTGGAGAGGCAGCCAGGCTGCTCCCTGGGGCCACCGAGGGCCACTCATAAGGCAGATCGGTCAGTGTACTTGACACTAGGAGAGAGGAATATTCTAGTAAGACCCAGGCTTGTCCCAGGACCCTCAGCCACAGGGCTCCGCCCCTGCCCTAGACCTCTGTGTCCCTGAGGCCCGTGGCTGAGTGTGTGACTGTCTTGGGGTGTGTCTCACACGTGCCTCCCACAGGACTGTGCTTTCAGGACTTGAGAGGCCAGCTTGAGGGGCCTGCCCAGGACCTTGGACAGCTCATGCGGCCAGAAAGAGGGGTCAGGACATGGGGCTCAGGCCACCGTCTCTGAGGGGTGCCACTCTGAATCCTGGGCATGGTGGCCACTCAGAAGGGGCACAGCTGGGGTTGGAGGGTGGTGGCAAAGGCTGATGTCACCCCCAGGGGGCCAGGGTGGGTCAAAGAGAACTGGGGGTGGGGAGACAGCTATGTGAGCAGGAGGACAGGCTGGGGCCCCTGGGGCAAACCCACCCTGTGGGGGGTTCTGAGCAGAGAAAGCTGGGATTGGGGGCTTTCCAGAAGGATGGGGTCAGCTTGGGGCTCCCAGGGGCTACCAGGCCTCTGCTGGAAGGGGCTTGGTGCTGGAGGCAAGAACGAACCTCACTGTTTGCCTTCCTGACTGACTCATCTGTCTGTCCTTCCAGAGCTTGTGGGAAGCCTGGGTGTGCAGAGCCGGGTGAGTGGGAGGCCCTGCTCTCCCTGGGCTCCGTCCTGAGCTCCAGAACATGCTGTCACAGCCCCAGGGCAGGGAGGTGTGCAGGCCCTGGACCCAGAACCCCTCACACACTGGGCTCAGCTGCGGGGAGGTTGGGGCTACGTCCTGCCCCCGTGTGGGGAGCAGAGGGCGAGGTGTCCTACTGACTCCCCCCGAGTGGGCATAGCAGGCCCTGCAGCCTGGGTGGCCCTGCCCCTGAGGCCTTGAAGCTCCCCCTTGGGCTGCGCTCACAAACAGTGCCTGGCCCCTGAGAGGGCCCTGATGCCGCTGCTCCCTAGGGGACCCAGGCCTGTGCCTCTTGGGGGCACCTGGGGGCAGAGGCTTCTGGGAGAAGTGTAGAGGAGCCAGGCAGTTGGACTCCCCACCCTGCTCCTCCAGACCCTTCACCCCCGGCAGCGCCGCCTCCATCGCATGGACAGCAGCTGTGGAATCTCGCAGGAGAGACCTGGAGGGTCCGCAGGCGGGGCCTCTCTGGGAGCTTGGAGCTGGGACTTCCTGACGCTTTCTCCCTCTTCCACGTGCGAAAGCCTGTCGTACATCCACGTAGCCACAGCGCACTTGGTGCTCTTCACTTCGATTTGTTAGATTTGATTCCGTTCACGCTGACCCTCTAGCTCCAGCCAGGCCCTTCCTCAGGTCGCATGACACCTCCCACCGACTGGGTGCAGGCATGTGCGGGTCTGGATGCCGGGCAGAGCGCGTGAGCCCCCTCTAGGGCTGAGGGCAAGGCCAGCCATGCCCGAGGGTCACCCTGAGGTAGGCCGTGTCTGGGCCTGGGGCAGGCAGGACACTTGGCCTCCACCTGGCTGTGGCCACCTCCCACCCAGGGCTCCCTCTTGTAGGAGTGTCTTAGGCCAGACGCTCAGGAGCAGAAACGAGATGGAGTCTGGGATGCAGGCTGGATGTTGGGCAGGGAGCCGAGGGGCAGTGTGGCCCGCGGGGAGCCTGGGAGTGAGCAGGGACAGTTAGGGGTGGCCTGCCACCGGCCCCCACCCCACTCAGACCCGGTGCAGAGGCCTGGGGAGGATCCTGAGGAAGGCGGCTCTGGGGCCTGTGGTGAAGGCCAGCCCTGTGGGAGCCGGCACTGAGGGCTGCGTGCCGACCACCCCGGCCGCGCAGCGAGGCTTTCCCTGGAGGAGCGCGTCTCCCGTCTCCCCGGGCCACCCTCCAGCTGCCGCTGGACCAGCCTGACACATCTCCAACCTCACCAGCATCTTCAAGAACAGAAAGTCGGAAGGGAGATGTGTTATTTCTTTAAAGTGCAAACATAAAAGCTGCATTTACTAAGCCAGGAGGGTGGGGGTCGGCCAGTCCCTCCCCTTAATAAGTGTCAGGGACCCAGAAGGGGGGTCGTGGGACATCCTAGTTAGAGTGGGGACCCACCAGCCTGGCGCATCCCAGCCTGTGCGCCGATGGTGTGGGATGGCAGCATCTGGTGTCCCCCAAAGCACCGAGAGGAGGAGTCAGGATCGCTGTCCCACAGGCCGGGCCTCAGGGGTGGCTCCAACATGGGGGGGGGCCATGTGAGGCCTGGGGTGGAACCTGCCTGCACCTGCTGCTGGCGGCAGGACCCCGACTTAGCTGGCCGCTCAGTATCTGGGACGTGGCACCTCAGCTTGCACGGGTCGCCCTTCCCTTCCGGGGGCGCTGAGGGGACGGCGGCCGCGTGCTGGGGGCCGTCATGTGCTCAGGGTGCGCAGGTCTGAGTTCTGTGTTGGCCTCCAGCCCCTGGGGAAACGCTGACGGGAAGATCGTTCAGTGGGGCAGAGATGTGCGTGCTGCGCCGGGCTGGTCACACAGGTGGGGGACGAAGCTGCGGGGTGGCAGGGAAGGGTGCGGGCCCTGGAGCTGCTGTGGCTGGGGCGGAGGCCCAACTGCGGAGCAGCCATGTGACATTCTGGAGCCTCCACTCCCTTCCGGGGAGAGTGAGAGGTAAGTGATGACCGTCCGTCCAAGCAGGTGTTCCGTGGAGGCGGGCGGGGGGAGGCAAGGCTCACAGTGCCGCTCCTCACTGGCCCGAGGCTGTCCCCGTGCGTGGATTGTCACTCTGGCCGCAGGTGTTTGCACTGACGCAAGACTTGTACAGAAGCCAGAGGCCAGGGCTGGGGCCCTCAGGGCTCGGCCTACTCCCGGGGAGTGAGGGTCCCCCTGGGAGCACAGCAGCCCGACCCCGGCCCCTCGTGCCCCAGGTGGCTCCTCCAGCACATGCTGGCACTTCTGTAGGTGATGTCACTGTTTGCAGAAGAAAATAAAACTGCTGACTGGTGTTTGATGGACGCCTGCTCTGCGGGGCGCTGTGTGCGGCCAGCCCGTATCCTGAGGGCAGCGAGCCCCACCGCGATCCCAGGTTTCTTCCCTGTGAGATGGGGAGAGCCTGACTCACGGAGCTGTTTTGAGGCTAAGACGCTTCATGTAAATGCTTAGACCAGCGCTGAGCACAGAGCGGTGAAGGTTAGACACGGCCTTTAATGGTTATTCATTTTTGAGAGACAGCGAGACAGAGCGTGAGCGGGGGAGGGGCAGAGAGACACACACACAGAATCCGAAGCAGCTCCAGGCTCCGAGCTGTCAGCACAGAGCCCGACCCGGGGCTCGAACTCAGACCGTGAGATCATGACCCGAGCCGAAGTCAGACGCTTAACCGACTGAGCCCCCCAGGCGCCCCAGACATGATCTTTTATTAACAGTGCTTTCCACTGCTGGGAATAACCTAATCTGAGTACTTGTTGGTTTAACAAAATCTACAGGAACAGAGGCGGTGCCCCCAGTGGCCGAGAAAGGATCGGTCACGTAGTGACGTTTCATAAATGTAGCTGATGAAAGCGTGAATCGGGTAACAACAGAAATGACAGATTTCTGGCACGAAGGAGTGAGGAGGCCGACACACACCCCCCCAAATGTGACTATAAACCTGGAAAAAACGGTCAGAAACAGCCATTTTGTGCTCAAGGCCCACAGCACATTGAAAAGAGTTCATTCATCAAAAATTCTGAATTTCAGGATAAACCCCAAAGTTCGTTGGCATAAAAGCGCCAGTGAAGTCTCAGCCCACGTGGGAAACGGCGAGTGCGGCCCCGCGGGCCCGGACGCGGGGTGACCCCACACAGGCTCCAGGGCAGCTGCTGCGGCCCCGCCAGGAGCAGCCAGATCGCGTTCCGGGGAGTGAGGGGGGCGAGCGCGGACAGGCCCCAGCCTCCGCTGGGTGATGGCTCGGCAGACAGGACCAGAAAGAAAGGTTTTCGGTCTGAGACCAAGCACTGATGGAGAACTCGCGCCCGGAGGCCGGGCGCTGTGCGCGACGGGGAAGCCCGCTCCCTCCTCCAGGACTGGAACCAGGCGGGCGAGGTCTGCTCTCCCCACCACTCCCCCACCTCCTGGGAGTCCTGGCCAGTACGATGAGGCCAGAAAAAGAAGCAAAAGGCATCTGGCTTGAAAATGAGAAATGCAAGCGTCCCGACTCACCGACCCCACGACGCCGTGGCGAGCCGCCGGAGCAGGCGTGTCCAGCCAGCATTTTGACACGTCAGCAATTTACACCTGGAAGGAGACTCCTTTTTATTTTTTATTTTTTTTAAGTTTATTAACCCATTTTGAGAGAGAGAGGAGAGAGAGCGAGAGAGTGAGCAAGTGTGTGAGTGGCGGAGGGGCAGAGAGAGGGAGAGAGAATCCCAAGCGGGCTCCACGCTCTCAGTGCAGAGCCTGATGCAGGGCTCAATCCCGCGACCCTGGGATCACGATCTGGCCTGAAATCAGAAGCCTGACACTCAACCGACTGAGCCACGGAGGCGCCCCGTGGATCAGCACGTTGGGTTGTAAAACATACCATGTTTAATAGGCACCCTCTGTCCATGAGACACTTAAGTATAAACCTAGCAAACGTGGGTGCCAAAAGTGAAATGCTAATGAAAGATACCAGACCAGACCCAAGTAAATGGAGACTCAACACGGTAAAGACCAGTTGCCTCCAAACTGATACCCAGACCCGGGGAGATGCCGGTTCAAACTCCCGCGGGGCTGGTAAAGATACTGACAAGCAGATCCTAGGGTTAGTGTGAAAGACCAAAAAGCTACAATAACTGAAACACGTTTGAAGGAGAAGAATGGGGAGAAATCGCGGTTTCCAGGTCCTTTCAGGGAGGGCAAGGTCCCGGGACACACACATCACCACGTTCAGGTGTGCAGTTCGCACACTCATGGTATAGCACACCCATCACCTCTGCCGAGTTCAAAGCCCCTTGTGGCCACTCGACAGCGCCCTCCCCCCCGAGCCCTGGGAACCGCTAACCCGTGTCTGTCTCCGTGGACGCACCGGTTCCAAGCCGTTCCCATCGGTGGAATTGGCCCACCCACAATGTAGCCTGGGTCAGCAGGTGGGTCAGCCTGTGGGTCAGCGCGTGGGTCAGCGCGTAGATCAGCACGTGGGTCAGCGTGTGGGTCAGCACGTGGGTCAGCACCTGGGTCAGCGCGTGGGTCAGCGTGGGTCAGCGCATAGATCGGCACGTGGGTCGGCACGTGGGTCAGCATGTGGGTCAGCACTTTGGTTTTTTCAGAACAGTTTCTATTGTGGTAAAATACATGTAACAAAATTTACCACCTCAACCATTTTTCAGTGTGTGGTTCAGGGGCATTAAACGTGCTCCCAGCATCGTGCAGCCCTCAGAGCCACCTGCGTCCACGGTGGTTTCATCTGCAGAAGCGGCGACTCTGTCCTCACTGGCGCTGACCCCTGGCCCTGTGTCCGGTCTCCCCGGCAGCCACCTTTCGGCCCTCTGTCCCGTGACTTTGGCGCCAGCAGCTCCTGTCTGGTGGCTGGCGCTCCTTCCGTCTGCAGCCTCGGGTTTAACTTGTGCTTCTCCTGCTAGTTCCTCACGTCTGAACCTTACATTGTTGACACGGGGCTTTCTTGTGTTTTCACGCGTGTTTATCGCTATAAACGTCCCTACCGGTATTTTTGCCGAGTCTCTCGTGTTCTGATACCTTACGTTTTCCTGTTCTCTCATCTCTAAGTATCTTTGGAGTTTCCTTGTGATTTCTTCAAGAGCGTGCTGTTTAGTTGGTACAAACTCGTAGAGTTTATTTCATCCTGTTGTGACTCAAGGAGGTACTTTGTGGATCTTTTAAAATCCACCAGGACCCAGTCTGGGGCCTGACGTCGGGCCTCTGCCGGAGACCTCCCCGCGTGCCGCTGACGCATGGTCTCTGTGTGTCTCCCAGCTGCTGGGTTGTGGTGTCACGTCCTGCTCCCTTGCATCCCTTCTGTCTGGTTGCTTTGTCGTTATGGGGAGTGGGGCGCCCATGTCTCCAACTATTGTTTGGGAATGTCTTTTTCTCCCTTCAGTTCTGTTAGTTTGGGTTCGTGTATTTTGATGACCTGTTATTAGGGTCATAGTGACTAATAATGTTCACCATATTTTCATGTGCCCATCGGCCATACGCAGATCGCCTTTGAATAAAGACGTCTCATATCCCCATTTTCAAAAATGTTTATTCATTTATTTTTGAGAGAGAGACAGAACATGGGCAGGAGAGGGCCAGAGAGAGAGGGAGACAGAATCTGAAGCAGGCTCTGGACTCTGAGCTGTCAGCACAGAGCCTGACGTGGGGCTCGAACCCATGAACCATGAGATCATGACCTGAGCCGAAGTCGGACCTTTAACTGACTGAGCCCCCAGGCGCCCCCCCCCCCGTCCTTTATGAAATTGAGTTGTAAGAGTTCCTTATATATCCTGGAGACTAGACCCTTATCCAACACAGTCTGTAAATATTTTCTCCCGTTCTGTAGGTTGTGTTTTCGCTTTCTTAAGAGCGTCCTTTTTTTGCACAGAAGCTAAACATTTTGAAGTCTGGTTTACTTACTATTTCTTTTGTTGCCCATGTATTTGGTGCCACATCTGAGAAACCACTGCCAAATCCCAAGGGCATGAAGGTTTACACCTGTGTTCCCTCCTAACAGTTCTGCAGTTTTCTCAGGTCTTGGATCCATTTTGAATTACTTGTATATGGCACGAGGTAGGAGTCCAAATTCACCCTTTCATGTGTGTGTACCCAGTGATCACGGGGCTGTTTGTTGAAGAGACCACGGTTTCCACACGAGGCCTGAGTTTAGCAGTTGCTATAAGACTCTGATAATCAGGTCAGTGTGGCCTTGGTCAAGACATGAACATAAATTGATGTGACAGAAGAGAGTCCAGAAACAGCCCTCCCACGCACGTGCCCAGCTGTGTCTGGGAAGATGCAAAAGCAATTGGACAGAGAAAGTAAAAATTTTTTAATAGGTGGGCTGGGAGAACTGGACATCCTTATGCAAGAAAAATAACACGGACCTAAATCTCACACCTTCTACAAAAACGAACTCAAGATAATGTCTCCAAGTGCGACACGTAGACCTATACAGCTCTGGGGGAAGACATGGGAGAAAACCTTTGTGACCTGGGGTTACCCAGTGTCAGAAGCCTGAAAAACATGATCCATATAAGGAAAATTCTGGTGAACTGGACGTTATCAGAATGGAGACTCCTGTGCTGTGGAGTGATTACGTACAAAAAGACAAGCCACTACCAGAGAGGAAATGTTTGCAAATCGAATATCTAACAAAGAATTAAGAAAATTTTAACAATTATTTACTGTTGAGAGACGGGGAGAGAGAGAGCAAGAGCACAGGCAGGGGAGGGGCAGAGAGAGAGGGAGACACAGAATCCGAAGCAGCTCCAGGCTCCGAGCTGTCAGCACAGAGCCCGACGCGGGGCTCGAGCCCATGGACCTCGTGATTATGACCTGAGCTGAATTTGGACACTCAACCAACTGAGCCCCCCGGGCGCCCCTAGTTTGGCAGTTTCTTAAAAGGTTAAACATGCACCTGTCACATGACCCAGCAACCCTACTCCTGGCATTTGTCCGAGAGAAACCCAAACACGTTCACACAAAAGCTTGGGAACCAATGTCGGTGGCAGCTTTACTCATAACTGCCTGCACTGGAGGAACCCCAAACGGTCCAGGGGAGGGGCGGGCCGTAGCCTGTGGCCTCGCCATACACGGGCGAGCACCCACCGATAAAAAGGAAGGAATGCTTGCGACACAGAGACCTGGGTGAACCTCCAAGGTGTTTGCTGAGGGGAAGAGACGTCGCTCAGAAGGGACACAGTGCAGGCTTCCGTTCAGTGGAGTTCCCAAGACAAAGCCACGGTGACCGGGGGCAGGTCAGGGGCTGCCGCGGGCCGTCTGAGCACGAAGGGAGGGCGCGGAGGAGGGTTTTGGGGGATGGGACAGTCTGGGTCCTGGTCAACGCGGCCGCAGCCGTCTGCACATGTTCTAACATTCAGCTAACTGTCCGTTCCCCGAGAGTCCGTTTTCTGAGTGACAACTTAAAAAGGTAAAAACAAGAAATAATTCAGAAAGCACAGCCACCGTAGTAAAACTTGATTCGGGAAAGAATCCTCAGTGAGTGCTGGGTTGGGAGAGGATTTCGATGAGGAACAGGGTGTCTACAGAATCCAAGGGGCACCCTCCTTATTAGCTCATACTTAGAAGGAAAATTAACGTGGCTCTAGGAAAAGCTAGCGGCCACCACCCTGAGTGGTCAGGGGTGACGTCACTGCCAACCAACTAACTGACGTCAGTCCGCGCCCCTTCGGCTGCGTGGGGGGACGCGGGCTGCTCACAGGGTATTCCCACCAGAAAAACAAAACTTGAATTTATTCTAGCAGAAACATCAGAAGCTCCCGGAGAGGGAACTCTTCAAAGCAACTGGCCTCAACTCTTAAAAATGTCAGTGTCCTAAGAGACATAAATGGTAGAGGAACTATTGGGACACGTGACCTGGGACACCAGCGAGCGGTCCCGGACCTGGGAAAGCCACTGGGGTGGCTGGCGCCTTCAGAACAAGGATTGTAGACTGAGGCGGCGTGTCTCGGGTGCCAAGGCGTGCGGGCGATGGTTTGTGCAGCCTCTGCCCACGGGGCTGGGAAAAAAGAAGATGCATAGACACACGCACGGAGAATGGTGATGCCGATGGGCGGCGGCGACAATGGGGTGCTCCCGACGCTTGGGGCACCTACTCTTGCAACGTTTGTCTAAGTTGGCAATGATCTCAGAATCAGAAGTGGACGTGCGCGGCATCTACTTCCGGTTCTGACCGCAGCGAAGCCGCAGGCGGCAGGCCAGCCGGTTTCCCGGAGCAAGTGGGGAGCCAGACCAACGGTGCCACAGCCCCAGGCAGCGGGGGCCAGGGGGCAGGGGTGCGGGTGGAGGAAAGTGGGCTCAGTGACCCCGGCTCAGGGTCATCCAAGTGGGCACAGAGGCAAGGCTGGAGCACAGGTGGGGAGCGGTCAGGGTATACAGGAGCGCACGTGCTGCGGCTCAGGTCTGCGGCTTCGGGCTGGGGGCGGCCCCTGGGGGGCCCACAGAGATCGGACACTATGGTCTGTGTACCAGTTAGTTATCCATTGCTGCATAACAAACAATCACAGGGTTAGTGGCTTTAAAAAACACGCATTTATTGGGGCGCCTGGGTGGCTCAGTCGGTTAAACGTCCGACTTCAGCTCCATGGTCTCGCGGTTTGTGAGTTCGAGCCCTGTGTTGGGCTCTGTGCTGACAGCTTAGAGCCTGGAGCTGCTTCAGAGTCTGTGTCTCCCTCTCTCTCTGTCCCTCTCCTGTTCATGCTCTGTCTCTCTCAAAAATGAATAAACTTAAAAAAAATTGAAAACAAACAAACATGCGTTTATTATCCATGCCCAGCTCCCTGGGCAGGAGGCCGGGCACAGCTCACCTGGGTCCTCTGCTCGGGGCTTCAGAAGTGTGCAATCAAACTGTCAGGTTTCCTTATGAGGCTCAGGGTCCTCTTCTAAGGTCACATGGCTGCTTTCTTCTGCTGGACAGCGGGAGGCCACTCACAGCTCTTAGGGGCTGCCAGTCCCCTGACCTGCGGCCCCTTACACGCCTTCTCACATCCTGTTTAGCTCACTTGTTCAAGGCCAAGAGGAGAATCCCTTGGTCCTGCCTGTCTGTCAAGACAGGGTCTGAAATAACAGAGGCCAAGTAGGGGAGTTCTCGCTCACCGCCTCTGGTGTGTTCTGTTGGCTGGATGCAGGCCACAGCTCTTCCTGCGCTGAAGGGGGAGAAGTTATTCCAGGGCCCGAATCCTGGGGGGTGAGTTGGCATTGGAGCCAAAATATCAGAAGACAAGCCATGCGGGGCAGCACTGGCATCTAGACCTGGCCGGGACAGAGAGACCTTCGACTTATGTCTTTAAGAGAAAAGACGACATGGACATTGGCTGGCTTAGTAGGAGGAGCACACAACTCATGGTCCTGAGTTCAAGCCCGATGTTGGGTGTAGAGATTACTTAAATAAATAAAACTTAAAAAAGAGAGAGAGAGAGAGATGGGGTTCGTGGGTGGCTCAGTCAACTATGGTTCAGATCATGATCTTACAGTTCTTGAGTTCAAGCCCCTGGTGGGCTCTGTGTGGGCAGCTCAGAGCCTGGAGCCTGTTTCGGATTCTGTGTCTCCCTCTCTCTTGGCCCCTCCCCTGCTCATGCTCTGTCTCTTTCAAAAATAAACATTAAAAGAGAGAGAGCAGAGACCAGCCACAGTAATGTCTACTCTAGGACCATCTAAGAAAAGTTGAAGCTGAGCCTCGTGAAGAGCTGGGGGACCAAGATTGAAAGTTGAACCTGGGGCGCCTGGTGGCTCAGTCGGTTGAGCGTCCGACTTCCGCTCAGGTCATGATCTCACGCTCATGGGTTGGAGCCCCGCATGGGGCTCTGTGCTGACAGCTCGGAGCCTGGAGCCTGTCTTCAGATTCTGTGTCTCCCTCTCTCTGCCCCTCCCCACCCATGTTCTCTCTCTCTCTCAAAAATAAATAAAAACATTTAAAAAAAAGTTGAACCTGATCGATCTGAGGGAAGTCGTGTTGGGTGCTCCACAGATCAACACCGGAAGGCACAAAGACAAGGCCACACAGGTCCAGGGACCGAACGGCGGCAGAAACAAGAACCAGCGCCCTTCAGGGAAAGATAACCGAATAGCGAGTCTGTACAGAATGTCCAGTGTTCAGCCCAAAATTATTAGATGTGCAAAGACACAGAATCTCCTCATCCCGGCAAAGAAAACAGCCAGCTCGAAGTGAATTTTCTCTCAGCTGTGGATCTGCCCTCATCACCCGCCCTACAGAACGGTCTGCTGGCGTCAGGCAGACATACTTTGAGCAGTTCTGTCTGTGATCACAGAGCAGGTATCGAAGCGGGAACAAGTGACCGCGCGCACCTGCGGCTCAGTCCTCACGCAGACTCCCGCCCAGCCGCGCACGGCGACACCGGACCTGGAACCCTGTGCGGCAGTGAGAAGAAACAGCTACTGCGTAGACCGTGCGTATGACGTCTGAGGGCAGACAACGTGATCTCCCGTCTGAGAAGCCGGGACAGTAGTCCCCTCTGAGGGCAGGAGGGAGGGCTCTGTTTCTCCATCTGGGTGTCGAGTTACAGTTGTAATTTGTGCACTTTTCTCTAAGTATTTCCAAGGACCGTCCCCAGCCTTTTCCCTGGCCAAAGACCACCCCCTCTGTCTTGCCGGTATGGAGGAGGTGTCCCCTGGGCCTCCACCACGGACGGGGGGTGATGGCTCGGGCAGCCTCCTGTGCCGTCGGTCACCTGGACCCCCACGGGCCCTCCTGCTCTGGAGGCGGGTATTCCCAGTTGCCCCCCCAACCCCGCCGGGGCTGCTCTACCTACGCGGTGAAAACACGGGCCCAGAGTTGCTAAGGCGCTTCGGGTCCCCAGGGCAGTCCACCTGGAGACGCTCCTCCTTGAACTGAGCACCGTGGCCTCTCCCTGCACTGTCCAGAAGTGGGCGGTGGGCCTGCAGACCCTCCCCAGGGGCTCCCTCTGCCTCCGGGCCCCACCACAGGGGCTGCCTCTTCTTGGCCAGAGAGGCCGACTTGTCCTCTGGGCTCCCCCAGTCTGCCATGGACCAAATGGGAGGGACCTGGGCCACCCCCCCTCTTGGTGCGAGGCTGGAGCCCTGGACTCTGGGGAGCTCAGAGGGCAAAGCCCGCAGGCCCTTCCCCGTGGCAGGAAGCTGTCCTCTCAAGCACCGGTTAAACTGAGGGCTGGGGGGG
>PJEM01016152.1:0-14936 GCA_004023845.1 Helogale parvula | reverse complement strand
TGTAAGTCACCCCGGGCCCCGGTCCACGTTACCCAGGGACCCAGCACAGGGCTGGCCTTACGGTGGGGCCCCTGCCTAGCCTCGGGGGTCTAGTTGGGGTGCCAGCAGCCGCCCGCCACCCCCCTCCAGCCCCACTCCCAGGGGCTCCCAGGCCCTGCCCACTGCCCCCTCCGGCCTCCCCTTCTCTGATCTGGGGCCACTTCTCGCTTTTCCGAGGGGTGTTCTCCTCGCCATGGACACCCCCTAATGCGCGGCCTCAGGGGCAGCTCAGTTCCCTGGGTGTCCAGCCTTGGGGACTGGGGGCGGGAGGACCTTGACCCCAAGGCTGTCCAGGGTCCTGCTGCCCAGGTAGGCTGGGCGATGAGAGGCCACTGACCTTGCACGTGAGGTGAGCTCCGGAAGCCTGTGGCCCAAGGCCAGGAGCTGAGGTCATTCTGGAGGGTGCGCTCAGCCCTGACCCCCATCCTGCCCCAGAGCCACTGCCTGGGCAGCAGCTACCACAGTGCCCACTGGCCTTGGCGCTGCAGGAAGGCACATGCACAGGTGGTCAGTTATGCATTCGCAGGTTATTATTAACCCAGCAGTGACATCACCGGCAGCCAATAGGAGGAGGGTTTATTTCCAGGCTGACAGCTTGATAACGGTTAATTTTAGCTGGATCCTCTTTCCCCGGGCTCGTGAAGCCTCAGCCAGCCAAAGTGGGGGCTGCTTGTGGCTCCCCAAACAGCTCGCGGCTGGGGGCAGCTGGGGGGCACGGGAGGGGGCGGAGAGGCGCTGTGAGGCTGTGCCAAGCTGGTGACTCCTTCTTTGCTCCTCCCGCCGCCCTAACCAACCCCTTGGCCGCTATGGGGTCCGTTGTGACTAGAGGCTGAGATTTGGGAGGAGTGGGGGAGGCACGGCAAGCCTGGCTTGGGGGGCGGGGAGGGGCACAGGTGGGAACCAGCTGGCTTGTGTGCAGGAGCAGCGTCGGCGGGACCCAGGCCTTCCCAGCGGACTGCAGGCTCCGCTCTCCTTGCTGCGTGCCCTTCGGCACTGTGGCTTGCCTGGGTGGCCAGCTGACGCTTGGTCGGTCGGTGCTCCACTGCCTGGTGGCCCCACCCAGCACTTGATGAGCGCACAAGGCCGGGCGCCTGGGCTTATTTTAGTAGTTCGTGTTCAGTTCTGTTCAATGATCTGTAGTTATTAAATAGTATGCAATAGCCGAGTAGTTGTTAGTTTTGGGGACTCTGCAGTGCATGGACTTGGTCAGCACTGTTGGTGTGTTATTATGTAGTCCACTGTCCGAAGAACTTGAGCGTGGTCACCTGGCCAGGCTGCCCGGCTGCAGGTGCTTGGGGCACATCCTGGGGACACGGAGGCATTTTGGAGAAACCACCTGAGCCCTATGCGGGTTCAGCATGTAGGACCTTCAGGGAGGATTCTGCTGCCTTCTGCCAGCAGTGGCCCCTGCCCTGGGCAGCATGGCCTCCTGGCACAGGCTAGCCCCTGGCAGGGGCGTCGCAGTGTGATTCGGTTCCCACCAGGCTGACAGCGCTGGGTGAGCTTGCAGTAGGTGTGCAACTCAAACCTGTGTGGGGGGAGTCTGTAGGCAGCCTGGGCCCTGGGTGGTCCCTCTGAGGAAATGGGGGTGGGCATCTCCAGGGTCCTGGGCCTCCCGTGGCCTTGGATTAGCCCATCCCCGCCTCAGCCAATCATGATGTCTCCCAAACCCCTGCTAACCTTCAGGCGGGGAGGGGCGCAGTAAATATAGAGGGCAGCTGGGAGGGGGTGGGGTGGGTCTCCATCTCGCGCCAGGAGTTTATTTTTAATTCCTGGCTCCTGCTTGGAGGTATCAGCAGCACTTGGAGGTGCCCGGAGTCATCTGCAAGCCCCTCCCCGCCTGAAAGGGCCAGTCTGTCTGTCTGTGGGTTCGTCCATCTGTGGGGGCAGACCTTGGCCCTGTGGGGCAGGCCCCCCTCCCCACAGCCCAGTGGAGGGTCTGTTCCCTGCCTAAGAGACTTCCCCCTGAGCTGGGGAGACCAGCTTGGCCCCTAACCACTGAGCTGGGCCCCTTTACCTCCTGCCCCCTGCGGGTCCCATCTCGGAGCCCACCCTCAGCCACTGCCCCCATGCACGGAGCTGGGCACTAGGCCTCTGCTCCCATCCACTCAGCACGCGTTTCTTTTCTTTTTTTGTTTATGAATTTTTTTTTCTGTTTTTCATTTATTTTTGAGAGACACAGAGAGACAGCATGAGCAGGGGAAGGTCAGAGAGAGAGGGAGACCCAGAATCTGAAACAGGCCCCAGGCTCTGAGCTAGCTGTCAGCACAGAGCCCGATGCGGGGCTCGAACCCATGAACCGTGAGATCATGCCCTGAGTCAAAGCCGGATGCTTAACCGACTGAGCCACACAGGCTCCTCACAACACATGTTTCTTAAGACCTTGCTTGACCTTCCCCCAGACCTTGCAGTTATTAAGATGAGTAAGACAGGAGCGGTGGCCAGAGGACGGGAGACAAGGCCTTGGGAGAGGTGCCCATGGGCAGTACACTTGGTTTTCACACAACACACGGCTCTATCCCTCCCCTTAAAACCCATTTTGGCCATTGCCCTGGTCTGTCCAGGACCCTCAGAGGTCCCCAGTCTGTGGCCTGGGGCTATGACCCCTTTGGGGCCTGGAGCAGGGGTGGGGGAAGCGGCAGGGGCCACAGCCGGAGCTCTGCTCCCCTGGGAGCTCCTGCCCCCTCCTGCACACCAGGGGGGCCTGGAAGGTACCCGTGGGCTCTGGGAACAGACCTGGAGTGTTCCCTGTATGGAGAGAGGCCCAGGGTGGAAGACAGTCCTTTCTGGAAGCCTCGGGGGGACGGTGGTAGAGGTGGATCTGCTTAAGAGCCTCAGGTCGCTCAGCAGAGCTGAGGGGACCCTGGACACACCATTTTCAGTCCGTACCACGGGGCCAGACTGGGGGCGCGCCAGGATGAGCCCACGTGGCAGCCACTCAGCCACGGGGGCCTGGAAGCAAGCAGACTCCGGGGACTCAGCAGGGAAGGGCCTAGTCTGCCGAGGCCACACTGAGGAGGCACAGCAGGCTCGTCACGTCACCAGTCACACGTGATGCAGGCCAGGACCACCGCTCAGACTCTGACCTCAGCCACTGCCCCCTCAGGGCTGAGGCCTTACCTGCGCCTACCCTGACCCCACCTGCGTTTTCCGGTACCCGGGGCTGGCCCCAGGGCCAGAGACCTCCCTCCGCATCGGGGGTTCACTTCTGTCCTGCACTCTGTCCACCTCTCCTCGGTCCAGAAGTGCCTGAGCCCGGCCACTCAGGCTCTGCGTCCTCTGCCCTCCATCTCTGGCTGTTTCTCTCCCGTCGCCGCCCTCCTCTCCGACTCCCTCCCCTACCTCCCTCTTTGCTCTCCGCGCCTCCCTGCCTGCGCTCCCTCCGGGTGCATCCGCGCCTTTGTCGTTCGCTCCCCCGCCGCATCCTCCTCTGGCGTCCCTGCCGCGCCCGCGCGCGCCCGAGGTCCGCGGTCCCCGCATCCCCGCATCCCCGCATCCCCGCCCCGGCCCCGCCCGCCCCCTCCCCCGCCGGTACCGCATTGCCGTACTGCAGGGGCGCGGTGCACTGCGCCCGCTCCGTCAATAGGTGGACCCCCTCCCGGAGAGATAAAACCGCCGGCGCCGGCGCCGCCAGTCCCTCTGGCTGAGATCTCGGCTCTGGGTAAGGACGCTCGGCCTCCGGGTCTCCGCCTCCGTCCCCAGCTTTCCGCAGAGGGTCTTCTCTCCGGGGACCGGACCTGGGGACACCGAGGGGCCGGGGAGGCGCCTGGCGGGGCTGCGCTGCTCGCCCCGGGCTTCGGCTAGCCACCCCACGCTCCCGGACCCGGAGCCAGGGTTCGGTCCTGCGGGCGACCGGGGCTGGGGTGGGGGCATCGCGGGGGCGCTTGTTTATGCGGTGGCGGCGGCTGGGGACCGGTCTTCTGGGCGGCGGCAATCGCCCTGCTGCCGTGACCTTGGGACCAGCTGGGGCCCTGCGGGGTTGGAGCAGGGTCGGGCTTGCTGGGGACTGCTGGAGATGCCCGCGGAAAGGGAGGCAGTGAGAGTCCGAGCCACTTGCCACCCTGCCCCCACCGGTGGGCCTAGGAGTGTCGGGTTTGTCTCTGCACCCTAGGGTGCACTGTTGGCACCCACTTTCCCTCCCCCAGCCAGCTGTCCCCTCCTGGGCTGCCTAGATTTCTTCACTGACTCCAGGATGAGGCAGGGGTTGTGACTGGGGTTGTGACTGGGGTTGTTATCAGAGCAAAAGGGGGGAGGGGGTGCCCCTTCTCCCCCCCTCCCCCCAGGCTGCAGGCATCTCTGTCTGGCACTTGCTGAGCTTGGCTACTAGGGCCGATTCTTCTCTCTTTCAGAGCCGGACCCCACTTCCCCGGCCTCCTGTCTGCCCCCTGCCCGGATCCGGGGAGGGCCCGAGCTATTCTCGGCCCCTGATCTAGGCACCACCACCTTTCGGGAGCTCTGGCCCAGCCTGTCTCCCCTGGTGCCAGCCTGCCTGGCAGGGATGAGGGGAAGAGGGGAAGATGGCGCGCTCCCTGCTGGAGGAGAGGAGTGGAGAGCACTGACCGCTTCTGCTTCTCCACCGCAGCTTCTCCACTGAAGCCGCAGCTTGCTGGTGGGGGTGGGGCACAGCCGAGGGCCCAGGGCTCCTGGTAGGGAGCAGGCGTCAGGGATGGAGCACTGGAGAGCGGGACAGGGTGACTCATCACCAGGCTCCTGACTGGTCATGGGGTTCGCCCAGCGTGGTGTTTCTCCATCTCTTCAGGGGGAGGCTGACCTCCTTCATGGGGGGGTGCTCTGTGGGCACGGCACCCAGATACTCACTGCAGATCGGACCGTCAGGGCTTGCCACCTGACCCAAACGGGCAGGCACAGGCTTGGGGGTGGTCTTCCCTCCCCACTAAGTGTGGGGACGTGGCCCCTGCCTCGGGCCAGGTGTGCCGGCAGGAGGTGCTGGCAGCCTGTGTAGGGCAGTGTCTGGCCTCTGCCTGAGGCTGGCCATCGCTGTCCTCCCCAGAATCCTGCCCGGGAGCCCCCTCATCCTGAGCCACAGCGCTCCAGGTCGTTCCAGCCCCTCCCCCCACCCCGGGCAGCATGGGCAAGGAGAAGACCCACATCAACATTGTGGTCATCGGCCACGTGGACTCCGGCAAGTCCACCACGACGGGCCACCTCATCTACAAGTGTGGAGGCATTGACAAGAGGACCATCGAGAAGTTTGAGAAGGAGGCGGCGGAGGTGAGCCTGGGGGCCCCTTTTTCCCACATGGAGGCCGGCTGGCACGTGTGTGGCCCATCTCCAGGACAAGAAGGCATGAGCCCTGAAGGACCCTGTGCCGGGGACAAATATCCGAGAGGGTCTAGGTGGAGTGGCAGGGGGGAGGGGAGGTGGCCTCCCTCCGAGGATGTGCTGGTGTTGGGGGAGGGGGTAGCCGCCTGGCTCTGCCCCCCAGGGCAGGGGAGGTGGCCTGGACGCAGCATTTCTGCTTCTGTGGGGCCACAGCAGCCTCCGGAACTCTCGGCCATACTGGACTTGAGGACCTAGAGCAGGGTGGGGTTCCCGTGTCCCCAGGGCAGAGGCCTGGGGACACAGGCACTGCTGCCCTCACTTGTCCCACGGCTAGGCCACGACTCAGGGTGGCTATTAATAGCTCATTGATGGGCGCCCAGCCCATCAGCTCCATTTTCTCATGCTGGGCCAGGGAGGGCTGCCTGTCCAGGGTGGCACTTTTTGGGAGGGTGTCCTGGTTGCCTGGTGAGCATGAGAGGGGTCCTGGTGACTGACCTCCTTTCAGAGACCAGGAGTGGGAAGTGGCCATGGAGTGGGGGCTGCTCTTTGCGACCCCCCACCCCCACCCCTGGGCTCTGGGAGAAGGCCCTTTGGGGGGCTATGAGAGTCCTCTCCTGGATGGCAGAGGGGCTGTGGCCAGGGCCCAGGAGGAGTCAGTTGCTGGCCTGGGCTGACCTCACTCAGCATGGGGGGGCTTGCGCTGGGCTGCCTCCCTCTACGCCTGGGCCCAAAAGCTGCGTCACTCCCTCCTCCCCTGCAGGTTTGGCACAGGGGGGAGGCTGTGGGTGTTTGCAGGATGTCTGATTCAGGTCTAGCTGGGTCCCATCTGGGTCCTGGCTGGGTGGCTTTCCTGACTGGGCAGCCTTCCTGGGGGCAGAGCCCTGTCCATTCTCAGCCCAGCTGGGCAGCAGTAACCACAGCTCCGGCCCCGGCACGAGGGTCTCGCTGGGCTGGGCACAGGTATTTGCAGGTGGGGCGAGGAAGGGGAGGAGGGGCCCAGAACTGCTTGGAAGCCTTGGCTGTCTGTAGAAAGAGCTGGAAAGCCAGGCCCTTCGATGCAACCACATCCAATTTCCTTTTTATTTTTTTGTCTTTAAAAAAAAATCACAGAGGGATTTTTGGCTTGATACCTTCACAGTGGTGCCGCAGGCAGCGATCTGCGACTGTGCGTGTGGGGGTCACCAGCTTCAGATACAGGGGACCCCTCAGCCAGGGAAGGGGTTCAAATCGCCTTGGGGCTTCTCTGCAGGCCTGACTCCCAGGCCCTTGCGCCACCTACCGGTGGACATTCAAATGGCAAGCATCGAGGTGGCAGAGGCCAGACCCGGGGACGCAGGATGGCAGGGCTGAGGTGTGGCTGTTCCCTCAGAGGTCCGTGCACCTGGCTCCCTCATTGCAGAGACGGGCTCAGAGTCCTAGGGTCCCAGTGGGAGCGAGGGAGGCTGTCACCTAGGCCTCTCTGCTGTGACACGCTGCCATGGTCCAGGGGGCTCCTCTGGCCAGCGGGCTGAGTGCCGGGCCCCTCCCTGAGCCATGCCCCACCCCTCCAGATGGGGAAGGGCTCCTTCAAGTATGCCTGGGTGCTGGACAAACTGAAGGCAGAGCGGGAGCGTGGCATCACCATCGACATCTCCCTCTGGAAGTTCGAGACCACCAAGTACTACATCACCATCATTGACGCCCCCGGCCACCGTGACTTCATCAAGAACATGATCACCGGCACGTCCCAGGTGGGCAGGGCCACAGGGGGCCACGGGAGCACCAGAGGTGGGCAGGGGCACCCATTCGATAGACACCTGGGGGCCTTGAGGGGTAGCTGGGTTTCTCTGCTTCCTTGCCAGGGCATACTAGTCTCACTAACACCTGGCACAGAGTCCCCCACGGAGCTGATTAAATGCCCCATCATCTCAGCTAGGCAGAGGTGCCATAAGGACTGCTAGCCACTGTCAGGGCCACCTTTGCAGACAGACCCAGACAACCAGACACTGCCAGGCCTTTCGCACAGATGGGCGAGCTCCTGTGCCGCCCCTGAGGTCCGGACCCCCGAGGGCCCACCCAGGCCGCCCGCCCAGGCCCCCCCGCGCACTGCCTGGCGGGCCCGGGCTTACTGTGCCTGACCTGCCGGCAGGCGGACTGCGCCGTGCTGATCGTGGCTGCGGGAGTGGGCGAGTTTGAGGCGGGCATCTCCAAGAACGGGCAGACCCGCGAGCACGCGCTGCTGGCCTACACGCTGGGCGTGAAGCAGCTCATTGTGGGGGTCAACAAGATGGACTCCACGGAGCCCGCCTACAGCGAGAAGCGCTACGACGAGATCGTCAAGGAGGTCAGCGCCTACATCAAGAAGATCGGCTACAACCCCGCCACGGTGCCCTTCGTGCCCATCTCCGGCTGGCACGGCGACAACATGCTGGAGCCCTCCCCCAACGTGAGTGTCCACAGCTGCGCGGGGGGCGGGATTGCCCAGACCCCTGGCCGGGAGGCCAGGGCACCGGGCCAGAGGGCCTGACCGCAGGCTCCCCTCAGCCCTGCCGTGTTCCCCTTACCTGCGGGGCCCTGGGCACCCGGCTCCAAGGGTGTCTGCCCGGCGGGTCGCGACCTCCTTGGGGCCCACGAGGCCAGCAGGGGCCCCTTCTCTGGCCAGGGGTACTCTCTTTCGGTGGACAGTGCGGGAGCAGCGGCGGCCACGGCCTAGGCCCAAGCGCTGGGTCTCTGGAGGCCTGCGTCATGGGTTAGTTTTCATCTCCCCCGGGTCTCCCTGGAGTGTGGAGTGGGCGGGGCTCTGGGAAGGGCTGAGGCCTGGCTTGCACCGGCCAGGTGGGAAGCTTATGGCTGCGGCAGACGTCTCAGGGACTCTGACTGGCGGGAGGTGATGACGTGGAGACCGAAGTGGAATTTTCAGAACCTGAGAACCAGGGCTTAAACGCAGAGGAGGCAGAGGACAGCACTGGCGGGTGGCCATTTGCTCCGGCCAGTGCTGTAGCCACCCACACAGAGGGGGGCGGATGTGGAGGGGACCCTGGGGAGAAGCGGGGAGACTGCCCTGGAGCCCGCCCCCGTCTTGCTGGCTGCATGCTTGCGTGTTGTGGGTCCCGAACAGGATGTCCCGTTGCAGTGGGTGAGCTGACTGCACTCCCCACCCTCCCTGCGGGGCAGACCGAGCCCCCGGGCCCTGAACTCTCCGCTCCTGACCTGCTGCCTGGGAGCCGTCTGTTGATCTGTGCTATCTGGAGAACACAGTCCCAGGGCGGCACTGCCGGCCCCTCCCCTTCTCCCTGCCTGTGGCCAGTGGGTCTCGGGCTCCATGCAGGAGGGCACTGGGCGTGCTGGCAGGAGAAGCCCTGGACAATGCCGGTCAGCTGTGCCTGCGGACACAGTGGCATAGTGGTTGGGGGCCAAGGCTGGACTCCGCCTCTAGCCTGGCTGCTGGCCGGACTCTGACCCCTCCTGCTCTGGTGCTGGCCCCCACCAGGGATCTGCAAGAAAGGGGGGCTGGGCTGGGCTCCATGCTGGACACTTATTCAGAGGCCCTAGAACCTTCCTATGTCTGAGCAGTCTGACCAGGCTGGGCTGGTTCTGTAAGAGGCTCCACTTTTTTTTTTTTTTTTTGCAGACCTCCTTTTCCAAGGCTTCTGTGATGTTGGGAGTGTGAACTGGGGTTTGGGGGTGCAGGGTTACGCAGCATCTCGATGGCATGCACTGGCTTAGGGGGAACTGATGGCCATTAGGCAGTGGCGAGTCCGTGCTCCCTGCCCCCCAGGCCCCCTCAGGTCACAGGCCTCCACCGGGATTCCTGGAAGGCTCTGGGGAGGCCCTGGGGCTGCAGGATAGGATGGGGCAGGTGGAGGAGGTCTCTACCTCCAACGGACACCTTCTTCTTCCCGTCCAGATGCCATGGTTCAAAGGTTGGAAAGTGGAGCGTAAGGAAGGGAATGCCAGCGGCGTGTCCTTGCTGGAGGCCCTGGACACCATCCTGCCCCCGACGCGCCCCACAGATAAGCCGCTGCGCCTGCCACTGCAGGACGTGTACAAGATCGGCGGTGAGTGAGGCTTCAGTGCTTGACGCTTGTCACCCCGCTGCAGGCCCTGGCCGCTTCTGCCCCTCACACCCTGCTCCTGAGGCCGGGGCGCCTGACAAGGAGTGTCTCAGACCAAGTTATCTGCCTCGCCCTCAGTGCTGTACACTTTCTTGGGGACCATCCATCCACCTGTCCATCTCCCATCCCTGCTCCATCCATCCATCCACTCACCCATCTGCCTATTTGTTCATCCACACATCCCTCCACTCCTCTCACCCATCTATCCATTTATCTGCCCAACCATCCATCCATCCATCCATCCATCCATCCATCCATCTATCCACCTACCCACCCCTACCCATTCATCCATCTGTCCAGGGTCTTTCCCCCTTCAATAAGCACAGAGCTCTGTGCCAGTTGGTGGCACAAGTGTAACTCACATGTGCCCTTCCCCATGACTGTTCCAGTCCTGTGGGAGACATGATCTACCCCAGGCATGAGAAATGCTATTCGTGAGATGACAGAGAAACCATAAGCATGAGGCCCAAAAGGGGCACTGTGGAGACTCCCAGCCAGAGGGCTCGTGCAGAACGGGGGCGTCACACTCATCTAGCACAGAGAACAGCCACCAGCCTCAATGTCTGTCACACCACAGCCAGGGATATGGGAGTAGGGCCTCCGCACACACGCTGGGGGAGACCACACAGCCACTGAGTGGCCACACAGGTGTCAGTGAGCCCATGAGAGGCGCTGGCGCCCCAGTGTCCCTCTGGGGGTGGCCCAGCCCCCTGAGATGAGCAACATCAAAGCCTCGTCAGGTTGTCCCTGGTGGACTGACCTTGACCCATGCTGATGCTGCTGTCTCGCCAGGAGGAGCCTCGAGGAAGGGGGTCCCTGCAGTGCTTCCCTCCCCCCCTCTAGACAGGCCCTGCCTCCACCCACGCCTCCCCCATGTTGCCCCTGCCCAGCATCACCGGGGATTCTTTCCTGTTCAGTCCTTCCTGTTCCTGATAGACAGGCCAGGGGAGCCTCCGCCTCTGTCTGAACCTCAGTGTCTGCCTTGTCTGGGGTCTCCCCCCGCCCTGCACTCCATCCATGTGGCTACACACACCCCCGATCCTCACAGTCCCCTTCCCCCCACCCAGGCATTGGCACCGTGCCTGTGGGCCGAGTGGAGACGGGCATCCTTCGGCCGGGCATGGTGGTGACCTTTGCGCCTGTAAACATCACCACGGAGGTGAAGTCTGTGGAGATGCACCATGAGGCCCTGAGCGAGGCCCTGCCTGGCGACAATGTTGGCTTCAACGTGAAAAACGTGTCGGTCAAGGACATCCGCCGAGGCAACGTGTGTGGGGACAGCAAGTCCGACCCGCCCCAGGAGGCTGCCCAGTTTACTTCCCAGGTGCGCGCCACAGGGGGGCCGGTGCGGCCCATCCCCTCAGGGGCAGCGGGCTGTCCTTAGTGAAGTGGCTGCCTGGCCTTAGCACAGTGCTTGACACCCCAGTAGCCTGGCGCTTGGGAAAACTTAGACCTTTGCTTTACAAACGAGGCCCTCCAGGCCTGGAGCGGCTGGACCAGGGCTGAGGGCGCTCACAGGGTAGACACGGGGCCTCAGCTCTCGACCTCACTGAGGTCCCACTTGCGTCCTGAGCAAGTTTTCATTAGGTTATTGCCTCTGTATACTTCTGTTCTCTGCATCTCCACGGCACCCTCTTTGATCTGCTCTCTGGGTGACAGCAGTTTTAAAAATTGGCCTTCATGACGTAGAACAGAAGTGCAATAATTGAGGTCCGGTTTTCTCATCCCCCTGCCTTGGCGCTGGCCAGTGCGGACAGTGTAAGTCCCGCCCAGTGGCCCTGCACGTGCCCCGGAGCCTGACCTTCCCCCACGGCCAGCACCGGGGCCCCTGGGCCTGAAGCCCGCCCGCTCTGGGCAGCCCTGACGGCCGCGCGCCTCTCCCTCAGGTCATCATCCTGAACCACCCAGGGCAGATCAGTGCCGGCTACTCACCGGTCATCGACTGCCACACGGCACACATCGCCTGCAAGTTCGCCGAGCTGAAGGAAAAGATTGACCGGCGCTCAGGCAAGAAGCTGGAGGACAATCCTAAAGCCCTCAAGTCCGGCGACGCGGCCATCGTGGAGATGGTCCCCGGGAAGCCCATGTGTGTGGAGAGCTTCTCGCAGTACCCGCCTCTCGGTGAGCCAGTGGGGGAGGTGCGGCCTCTGGCACTGACCCGCGCCGCCACAGGGGGCCACCTCGGGGTGGGGGTGAGGGTCCTTCAGGTGGCTGTGCTTAGAGTTTAGCAGGAGACCCGGGGCCTCTGTCCCCTGAAGCAGCCCTGCCGGTCGGCTCTGGAATGGTGTCCACCTCTGGGAAGGCCCCAGGCCCTCAGCGAGTCTAGTGGCAGAATTCGGGCTGACTGCTGGACAGCAGCTGGCTGGCCGCACACATGTCCCTCGGATGACCACCGGCCTCTCTGGCAGAGCTGCCTCATGCAGGCTGCAGGGCCAGCTTCTCATAGCTGTGCCTCGCCAGGCGCGCTCTAAGAGCGTCCGCGCGTCCTGGGGCCCCCACCACATCTGGGCGGGTCCTGGAGTCGTCCTGCCACCAAAGAACCCGATAGCGTTAGCGTCCCACACTCCTCCGGCCGCGGCCCCACCGCCCCACCTGGAAAATCGCACGGCAGGTAGCAGCGAGCGCGAGTGCGCCTGCGCTCGGCATGTCCTGGCCGGGGGCGGGGCCGGGGGCGGGGAGGAGGCGAAGCTTGGCCTCGCCAACCCCCTCACGCCCCCTCTCTGCAGGCCGCTTCGCGGTGCGCGACATGCGGCAGACGGTGGCCGTGGGCGTCATCAAGAACGTGGAGAAGAAGAGTGGCGGCGCCGGCAAGGTCACCAAGTCCGCGCAGAAGGCGCAGAAGGCGGGCAAGTGAAGCACGGGTGCCCGCGGCGCGACCCTCCCCGGCGGCGCCGCGTCCCGGCCCCGCCCCCGGCCCCGCCCCCGGCCCGGCGCCCCGCCCCCCCGCCAGGCGCATGTCTGCACCTCCGCTTGTAAGAGGCTCTCGGTCAGCGACTGGATGCTCGCCATCAAGGTCCAGTGGAAGTTCTTTAAGAGGAAAAGCGTCCCCGCCGTCCCCGCTTCCGCGCCCAGACTTCGCCGCGCTCAGTGCCCGTTTTACCAATAAACTGAGCGACCCCAGAGCCGTGTACGCCTGCTTCTGGGTGGGGTGGGGTGGGGTGGGGCGGGGCCGCCCTGAGCTCTCTCCCAAGCCCCTTCCTGCCGGCCCGGATGGCCTCCCGCGCTACCCAGGGTGGGTGGTGGCGCAGGGGTCCTGTGGCCCAGCACTGTAGGCCCGATCCGAAGGGCAGGTGGTCTGGCTGGCAGTGGAGGGGGGCAGTTTTAAGAATGCGCTCCCAGGGGCATCGGTCACTTCGGATCCACAGAAGGGCCTGAATGTTTTGAGGGTCTCTCTGAGGGCTGAGGGCTCCTCCCCCACCAGTGACTGTCACACACACTGGCTCCCACGTTTCACTCCCCTCCCTAGCCAGTCATCCCGCTCCTCACCCGAGCCCTCAGCAAGCGCCAGCCCCCCAAAACCCTAGAGAAAGCCCTACCTTTGTTCATCAAGGTTGGGGGTGAGGGGATGGCAGGCCCCCTGCCCAGCCATTCGTGCTCCAGGAAAGCGGCTCCTGGCTGGTGCCAGGTGTTGGTGCTGCAGGAGCTGCGGGTGGGGTGGGGGTGGGCAGATTGGCCAACCAGGCTCTCAGTACAGACTCTGTTGCCTGTGGTGGGGGACCGGGCTGGGGGCTTCCCCTCCAGGGTGAGCAGCAGGCCAACCACATGAGTCTCCTCGGTCGCTGCAACAAATGGCTTCAAACTAGAGGCTTAAAATGACAGAGGTGTCCTCTCTCACCGGCCGAAGTCACCACCAGTGGGACAAAGTTCAGGCATTGGCAAGGCCGTGCTCCCCCTAGAGGCTCCAAGGGAGGGTCTGTGCCTTGCCTCTTGCAGCTTCCAGTGGCTCCCAATGTGCCTTGGCTTGTGGCTGTGTCCCTCCAATGTCTGACCCACGGTCACATGGCGTCCCTTCCGTGTGTCAAGTCTCTCCCCTCTTATAAGGATGCATGTGTTTGGCCTACGTGATAGTTCAGAAGAGTCTCCTTACCTTGAGATCCAGAATTTAGTCACTTCTGCAGGCCCCTTTCTTGCCGCACAGGCTGCGTCGAGGTTCTGAGGATTAGGGCCTGAAATCTACGGGGACACACGCAGGCCACCACACTGGGTGAGGCTGCCAGCCAGGGGAGGGGCGTGCATGGTTCCGAAGTGTTGCGGAGGGGATGCTCGTGTCCCCGCCTGTCCCAAAGTGGGCGCGGGTCTCAGGAAGGTGCGTGGACAGGGTGCGACGAGAAGGAAGGGCCGCGTGGCCAGGCGGAGCGCGGTTTCCGGTCTCCATCCCAGGAAGGGGCCCTGGTGGTGCAGACCCACGCAGGAAGGTCTGGATGGAGGCCACCAAGGGGGATGTCCTGGGCAGGCAAACACAGACACAGGAAACCCAGTCACATTTGGATTTCAGATAAACAGTGGATAATCTTTTAATATAACATGTGGGATATTCACACCAGAAGAGTATTTGCTCTTTATCTGAGCTTCAAACTGGACTGTGTATTTTGTCTGTGACCTTAGACCGGGTGCCCCTGCTGCTCTCCTGGGCCTCACCCAGGCCACCACCCCCGGCAGGGGGACCTGTTGACCCTGCAATCTGGCTGCCCCAGGAGGTTGTCAAGTCGAAGAAAGCTGTGAGCTGGGGACAGAGTCCGAGTGAAAGAAAGCCCCACTGGGGTGAAAGGGCTCCGTGGTCTGGAGCGGCCCCCTGCCCTCCTGTCCCGAGCTGTTGTCTCTGGAGTCCTGGTCACCCAGACACTGCAGGTGGGCCGATGGCAGTTCCTGCCACCAGAGGTCTGTGCCCAGGCCCCTCCACTGGCCCCGGGTGAGGTGATGAAGGCAGGGCTGGGAAGGTGCAAGCTCCCGGTCTGGAGCCCAGCAAGGGCTCGGGGCTCGATGCACCCCTGGGACCAGGCTCAGAGTGCAGCCCACGGGATGGGCAGGGGACTGTGATTGGAGGAGGCAGGAACCTGGGGCCTCAGCCGGGTGGAGGTGCGGTGGCTCTGGGCATCCACACGGGCAGCACGCCTCCCCAGGATTTTCCCCACCGTCTGCCTCCAGCGCTCTGCCGGCCAGACTCTTGCCCCCTTCCCAAAGGGAGGGTTGGGGTGGGGGGAGCCACACAGCCTCTCGGGTGACACTTTGGCCCTCGGTTCTCACACCATCACACAGTGACAGACGTGTGCGGTGTCCTCACACACTGCAGCCTCTGGAAAACTCCATGTATAAGAGAGAACAGTAGTGGCAAAGACAAGGCCTTTGTATAATTATGGAAGTTTTGACCTCTAGATCCTTCTAGAAAGTTCTTGGGACCTGAGGTGTCTGGACCGAACTTTGATAGCCCTTGAGCACAGCAGCAGTGCGGGTGGCAAGGCACCAGGGACAGAGCGCCAGGGACAGAGCAGATACTTAAATGAGTGGCGCCAAGTGAGCACT
>PJEM01016151.1:0-26945 GCA_004023845.1 Helogale parvula | reverse complement strand
AAGGAGGAGAAGAAAAAGAGGAAGAAGGAGGAGGTAGAGGAACAGAAGAAGGAGGAAGGAGAAGAGGAAGAAGGGGAAGAGAAGGAAGTGTCAGAGAAGGGGGAGGAAATGTCAGAGAAGGAAGAGGAGGAGGAGAAAAGCATCAGTGAGGAAGAATCAGAAAGTCTGAGTGAGAAAGAGGAAAAAAGCTCACTGGAAGAAGAGGCAGACAAGGAAAAAGAGATCTTAAAAATAGAAAAATTACCTAAGCTTCAAGAACAAAGACAAGAAGACCGAAGAGGAAGAGAAGTAATCCCCTCTATTGGAAAAAGAATTCCTGATATCAAAGACAGTGCTATACAACTAAAAGTTCTGAAAGCCCCTTCCAAGAAACTGATCTCCATAGCTCCGGACAGGAAAGAGAAGATACCAGTGCCAGGGCCTACGAAACAAGTATACTGGGAAGAAAAAGCCAGAACACTTGAGACATCCAGGGTACTTCCAGAGTCAAGAATTTTGGATAAACAAGGAGAACTGTTGAAGAAACATAAGCCCTTACCTCTCCAAGTTTTGGATACAGTTTTGGAGCCCCCAGAGCCAGACTTGAAGACCTCATATTTACCTCCCATATTGAAGAAGACCACAGAAGCTCAGAAACTCCAACGCAAACCACCAGGACCCAAGTGGCAGTGGATTTTGCCGCATCATCTGTCTCTGATGAGACGGACTGAGGTGCAATTACCTGTGCCCCAAATCTTGGCTAAGAAAATAGGTGCTGAGGTAAGACTCTCAGATATAGAGTGGATCCACCATGTCCTAGAACGGATGGAGGCAGGAGAACAGCTTTCCAGGGATAGTTTCCACAGATTGTGCCAGCTTCTCAAAGACCTCACCTCAAAAGGAAACCTAGACTGGATACATCTGGCCCAACTCAAAGCCATCTTGAACCATCAAAAGCAGGTCCTGGAATCACGAAGCGCAAAACCCACTAAGGAGCCCATGGGTCCAAAGTACCTGAAAGTGACCCCTCCTATAAAAGGAAAGGAAAAGGAAAGCTGGTTAAAACCTCTGGCTGTCCCCACATCAAAGCCCCCATTAGATATCCAAAGGATCCCAACCCCAAAAGGTGTAAATTGGCACCTTCTAGGAGAGCCTTACAGGAGCGCCCGGGCAGAGCATATGTCCACTGCTCTCAGGGAGGTGGAGATGCGCCACTTCCATCCCCCCACAAGAGACATGTTCCCAGATGCCGAGGCCTCTGTAGAAAAACAAACCCTTGCCCTGATGTTTCAAAAGGACTTCTGGGTTTTTAAGGATAAAGGCAGGTTTCCCAAAGTGCCCAAGCTGGAAAAGAAGGAACGGCACGTCTCGAAGAAGAAGGAAGAGCTGCCTCAGTGGGAGACATTTGTGGCGCTGTACTATGTTTTGCGGATGTTGCAGCAGCGATACACAGATGACAGCGCCACTTGGATGGAACACTTCTACCAGCTCATGGACCTGTACCACCTTAAGTCGCCCCGAATCCAGAGGCTTCTGCAGGAGCTGTTACTGAGGGAGGAACCCCAAACCCAAGAGATCCCCTACATGGAGGCCCTACGGGCCACAGACCTAGTTCCTGGGGAGCGGTTGTTTTACCGCCTGATTTGTGGTGGCTCTCAAAACCCTAAAGGTCCCCTGGAGTTCCAGGAGGTGGTGCCCCTGCCAGGTCAGAATAATGTCCGTACCATACTTCCCACAGGAATTGCTCACTATGGGATCTTAGAACTTGCCTGGAAGAGCCTGCCTGAAGCTGATATTCACCTCTCCAAGGAAATGCCCCAATCTAGGACTGATGGGAGGTCAGGACTTTCCATCCCCCCCTGGAGAAAGACCTTGTCACCATAATTGAGACCCTTATCCCTAGGGCCCACACAGAGGTTGGGCCCGGCAAAAGCCCTTTCCCTACCCAGCCCCAGAAACCAGCTTCCATATGTGGAATAAAGAGGAGGCTCTCATTTGCAGCAAGCCCTGTAATGTGTGTCCCTGTTCCTCAAACATTGCTTCTCCAGAAAGGTAGCTAGAGATGCCAGATATATACTCCTGAGAGTGGGAAAAGACCCCAAAAGGCACTGGGGACTCACCCTCTGGAGGCCTTCAGGCAGAAGAGTCTGTCCTTTTCCTCTTCCTTCCTTGCCTACCACACCCCCCCTCCCAGCCTCCTCTAAAGACCATAGGAAGGAAAGCACCTGCCACAGAAATTAATGAAGATCTGGCATTAATATAAGAGGCACTGATATAGTAGAAAGGAAATGGACGGTAGAATCAGAAGACATGGCATAGTGTCTGGAGGTTTGCAGTGGAGGCAGACTCTGCTTCACTGTTCATAGTTCTGCACGCTGGTGACTGGTGTGGTGGGTGCTGAGGAGACCCTGAGAGTGTCTCATGATCCCTTCCCTCTAGCAATGAAGGAGACAAAAGTTTAAGGGAAGGGGCGATAAAGTAGAGGAGGTTGTCCCTGCCAGTAACTGTGATCCTTTTCTGATCTCCTCTTCCCACCAGGGAAACTTCAGAGTTGCCTCTCTCCAGGTAAGGTGAACTTTCCAGCAGCTTTTCGTGAGGAGCCCATCTATGCCATTTGCCACCCCTCATCCCAACCTCTCCTTTGTTATTCTACTCCCTCTACCCGAGTTTAGCTTTGTGGGAGAAGCCAGGGATAGAGGGAAAGAGAACATTCTGAGAAGGCAAATTCACCTCGGAGGCCAAGGTCCACATGGAGAGTATAAGAGCTATGGGTAGGGACAGGAAGACCCAAAAAGGATGACTGACCAGGAAGCAGAAATTTGGATGGTCCAGCTGGCTCTGCATCCTTGACCTAAATCATTTCTCCTTTCCTTTTTCTTTTCTTTTCTTTTTCATAATATTTTATTGTCAAATTGATTTCCATGCAACACCCAGTGCTCTTCCCCACAAGTGCCCTCCTCCATCACCACCACCTTTTTCCCCCCTCCCCCTTTCCCTTCAACCCTCAGTTCATTTTCAGCATTCAACAGTCTCTCAAGTTTTGCATCCCTGTCTCTCCCCAACTCTGTTTCCCTCTTCCCCTCCCCCTGGTCCTCCATTAGGTTCTCCTGTTTTCCTGTTAGACCTATGAGTGCAAACATATGGTTTCTGTCCTTCTCTGCCTGGCTTATTTTGCTTAGCATGACACCCTCAAGGTCCATCCACTTTCCTACAAATGTCCATAAGTCATTCTTTCTCATTGCCATGTAGTACTCCATCTTGTATATATATACCACATCTTCTTGATCCATTCATCAGGTGATGGACATTTAGGCTCTTTCCCCGTTTTGGCTATTGTTGATATTGCTGCTATGAACATTGGGGTACATGTGCTCTTATGTATCAGCATTTCTGTATCTCTTGGGTAAATCCCCAGCAATGCTATTGCTGGGTCATAAGGGAGTTCTATGGATAGTTTTTTCAGGAACCTCCACACTGTTTTCCAGAGCGGCTGCACCAGTTTACATTCCCGCCAGCAGTGTAGGAGGGTGCCAGCATCTATAGTCTCTTGATTTGTTCATTTTAGCCACTCTGACTGGCG
This sequence comes from Helogale parvula, assembly GCA_004023845.1. Lineage (NCBI taxonomy): Eukaryota > Metazoa > Chordata > Mammalia > Carnivora > Herpestidae > Helogale > Helogale parvula. Next base: position 23,386 of record PJEM01016151.1, on the reverse strand, counting down.
TGAGGTGGTATCTCAGTGTGGTTTTGATTTGTGTTTCCCTGATGATGAGTGATGTTGAGCATCGTTTCATGTGCCTGTAGGCCATCTGGGTGTTCTCTTTGGAGAAGTGTCTGTTCATGTCTTCTGCCCATTTCTTCACTGGGTTATTTGTTTTGTGGGTGTGAAGTTTGGTGAGTTCCTCGTATATTTTCGATATTAGCCCTTTATCTGATATGTCATTTGCAACTATCTTTTCCAATTCTGTTGGTTGCCTATTAGTTTTCTTGATTGTTTCCTTTGCCTTGCAGAAGCTTTTTATCTTGATGAAGTCCCAAGAGTTCAGTTTTGCTTTCATTTCCCTTGCCTTTGGGGATGTGGCAAATAGGAAATTGCTGTGGTGGAGATCTAGGAGGTTTTTTTCCTACTTTCTCCTCGAGGGTTTTGATGGTTTCCTGTCTCACATTCAGGTCCTTCAGCCATTTTGAATTAATTTTTGTGTATGGTGTAAGAAAGTGGTCTAGTTTCATTCTTCTGCATGTTGCTGTCCAGTTCTCCCAGCACCACCTGCTAAAGAGGCAGTCTTTTTTCCATTGGATACTCTTTCCTGCTTTGTCAAAAATTAATTGACCATACATTTGTGGGCCCAGTTCTGGGTTCTCTATTCTATTCCGTTGGTCTATGTGTCTGTTTTTGTGCCAATACCATACTGTCTTGATGATGACAGCTTTGTAATAGAGGCTAAAGTCTGGAATTGTGATGCCTCCCGTTTTGGTTTTCTTCTTCAATATAACTTTGGCTATTCGGGGTCTTTTGTGGTTCCATATGAATTTGAGGATAGTTTGTTCTAGCCTTGAGAAGAATGTTGGTGCAATTTTGATGGGGATTGCATTGATTGCTTTGGGTAGTAATGACATTTTCACAATGTTTATTCTTCCAATCCATGAACAGGGAATATTTTTCCATTTCTTGGTGTCTTCTTCAATCTCTTTCATAAGTTTTCTATAGTTTTCATCATACAGGTCTTTTACATCCTTGGTTAGGTATATCCTAGGTATTTGATGGTTTTTCGTGCAATCGTGAATGGGATCAGTTTCTTGATTTCTCTTTCGGCTGCTTCGTTTTTGGTGTATAGGAATGCAACTGATTTCTGTACATTGATTTTGTATCCTGCAACTTTACTGAATTCATTGATCAGTTCTAGAAGGCTTCTGGTGGAGTCGATTGGGTTTTCCATGTAGAGTATCATGTCATCTGCGAAAAGTGAATGTTTGACTTCTTCTTTGCCAATTCTGATGCCTTTTATTTCCTTTTGTTGTCTGATTGCTGATGCTAGGACTTCCGGCACTATGTTAAACAGCAGTGGTGAGAGTGGGCACCCCTGTCGTGTTCCTGATCTCAGGGGGAAAGCTCTCAGTTTTTCCCCATTGAGGATGATATTAGCTGTGGGTTTTTCATAAACTGCTCTTATAATGTTTAGGTAAGTTCCTTCTATTCCGACTTTCTCAAGAGTTTTTATTAAGAAAGGGTGCTGTATTTTGTCAAGTGCTTTTTCTGCATCTACTGACAGGATCATATGCTTTTTATCCTTTCTTTTGTTAATGTGATGGATCACATTGATGGATTTGTGGATATTGAACCAGCCCTGTAACCTAGGAATGAATCCCACTTGATCATGATGGATAATTCTTTTTATGTGCTGTTGATTTTGATTTGCTAGTATCTTGTTGAGTATTTTTGCATCTGTATTCATTAAGGATATTGGTCTGTAGTTCTCTTTTTTGGCTGGGTCTCTGTCTGGTTTGGGTATCAAGGTGATGCTGGCTTCGTAGAATGAGTTTGGGAGTTTTCCTTCTATTTCTGTGTTTTTGGAATAGTTTGAGAAGAATGGGTATTAGCTCTGCTTTAAATGTCTGGTAGAATTCCCCTGGGAAGCCATCTGGCCCTGGGCTCTTATTCGTTGGGAAATTTTTGATTACGGATTCAATTTCTTCACTGGTTATCAGTCTATTCATGCTTTCTATCTCTTCCTGTTTGAATTTTGGCAATGCATGTGTATTTAGGAATTTGTCCATTTCTTCTGTGTTGTCCAGTTTGTTGGCATATAGTTTTTCATAGTAATCACTGATGATTGCTTGTATTTCTAAGGGGTTGGTTGTAATAAATCCTTCTTCATTCATGATTTTGTCTATCTGGGTGCTCTCTCTTTTCTTTCTGAGGAGCCTGGCTAGAGGTTTATCGATTTTGTTTATTTTTTCAAAGAACCAACTCTTGGTTTCGTTGATCTGCTCGACTGTTCTTTTGGATTCTATATTGTTTATTTCTGCCCTGATCTTTATTATTTCTTTTCTTCTGCTGGGTTTGGGTTGCTCATGCTGCTTTCTTTCTAGTTCCAGTAGGTGCTCTGTTAAATTTTGAATTCGTGCTCTTTCTAGTTTGTTGAGATTGGCCTGGATTGCAATATACTTTCCTCTTAGGACTGCCTTTGCTGCGTCCCAGAGATTTTGGATTGTTGTATTTTCGTTTTCATTGGTTTCCATATATTTTTTAATTTCTTCTCTAATTGCCTGATTAACCCAATCATTGTTTAGTAGGGTGGTTTTTAACCTCCACATTTTTGGAGGTTTTCCAGACTTTTTCCTGTGGTTAATTTCATGTTTCATAGCATTGTGATCTGAAAGTGTGCATGGTATGATCTCTATTCGTTTATACTTACGGAGGGCTGCTTTATGCCCCAGTATGTGATCTATCTTGGAGAATGTACCATGTGCACTCGAAAAGAAGGTGAATTTCCTATCTTCAGGATGCAGAGTTCTAAATATATCTATCAGTTCCATCTGTTCCAATGTGACGTTCAGGTCCATTGTTTCCTTAGTGATTTTCTGTCTGGTTGATCTATGCATTGGTGTCAGTGGAATATTAAAGTCCCCTGCAATTAGCACACTTTTGTCAATAAGATTGTTTCTTTCTGTGATTAATTGTTTTATGTATTTGGGCGCTCCCGAATATGGCGCATAGATATTTATAATTGTTAGCTCTTCCTGGTGGAGAGATCCTGTAATTATTATATAATGTTCTTCTTCATCTCTTGTTACTGCCTTTAGTTTAAAGTCCAGTTTGTCTGATATAAGTGGCTACTCCAGCTTTTTTTTGGCTTCCAGTCACCTGATAGATATTTCTCCATCCCTTTGCTTTCAACCTGAAGGTGTCTTCCGGCCGAAAATGAGTTTCTTGTAGACAGCAAATGGATGGGTTTTGGTTTTTTATCCATTCTGCTACCCTGTGTCATTTGGTTGGAGCATTCAGTCCATTTACATTCCATGTTATTATCGAAAAATGTGGGTTTAGAGTCATTGTGTTCTCCCTAGAATTCATGTTTATAGTGGTCTCTGGCACCTTGTATTCTTTGCAATCTTTCCCTCATAGAGTCCCTCTTAGGATTTCCTGTAGGGCTGGTTTGGTGGTCATGAATTCTCTCAATTTTTGTTTATTTGGGAACACCTTTATCTCTCCTTCTATTTTGAATGACAGGCTTGCTGGATAAAGGATTCTTGGCTGCATGTTTTTTCTGCTCATCACATTGAAGATTTCCTGCCATTCCTTTCTGGCCTGCCAAGTTTCATTAGATAGGTCTGTAACCACTCTGATAGGTTTCCCTTTGTACGTGAGGGCCCTTTTCTCCCTAGCTGCTTTCAGAATTCTCTCTTTATCTTTATATTTTGCCAGTTTCACTATGATATGTCGTGCCGAAGGCCGATTCAAATTACGTCTTAAAGGGGTTCTTTGTGCCTCTTGAATTTGAATGTCTATTTCTTTTTCCAGATTTGGGAAATTCTCAGTTATAATTTGGTCTAGTATCCCTTCAGGCCCTTTCTCTCTGTCTTCCTCTTCAGGAATTCCTATGAGACGGATGTTGTTCCATTTAATTGTATCACTCAGATCTCGAATTCTCCTTTCCTGCTCCTGGGTTAATTTCTCTCTCTTTTTTTCAGCTTCCTCTTTTGCTATAACTATATCTTCTAATTCACCTATTCTTCTCTCTGCCTCGTCAGTCCTTGAGGTGGCTGCCTGCAGTTTGTTATTCACCTCATCTATAGCCTTTTTTAATTCATCACACCTATTTTCAAAGCACCTAGTAATTGTCTCAGTTGATTCTTTGATGCTTGTCTCAACTCCAGCGATTAATTTTATGACAAGTTTTAAAAATTCTTGATCTGGTATGTTGTCTAGATCTGCCTTGAGCAGTTCTGTGGCTGTGACTTCCTCCTGGAGGTTCTTCAGGGGAGAGTTCCTTTGTTTTGTCATTTTTGCTAGTTTTCTGTCTCTTGTCACCTTTAGGAAGCTCGTTGTGCACTGTGCACCTGTTAATATTTCTCTGTTAAAGGAAGCTTATTGACTGTCCAGGGCCTGTCGTTTCAGGAAATATTCTCTTAATGGTGTCTCTTGGTTTCTCTTGTTGTGCCTGTGAGTATTTTATTTCTGTACTCAGCAATACTTGGGACTCGCCGTCATGCACACTTTGGCTTGTTCTTGGTGTAGTCCTAAGAAGGAAAACAGACAGACAAACACAGAGGGAACAGAAACACACAGACACGCAGACAAATCAAACAAAGAAACACATTAAAAGGGGGAAAGAGAAGAAAGAAAATGGAAAGGAAAGAGATGAAAAGAAGAAAAGAAGAGAAGAAGAGAAAAGAAAAAAAAAGAATAAAAGGGGGTCGGAGACAACAAAGGACAGTGGACAGTCTAAAAGTGTATGACCGGTTGAGGGGAGAGGTAAGGATGGGATACAGGAGAATATATCTGGATTGCAAGAAGGTGAAAAAGAAAGGGAGAAAGGAGAAAGGAAAATAAGGAGTAAAAATTAAAAGAATTAAGTTTAATAAAAGGTAATAATAACAAAGAAATAAGTACGAAAAAAGTGAAGAAAAAAAATTTTTATAAGGAAAAGCAGTAGCTCCCTCTCGTGGATAGGCGTGGTTCGGTGTGGCAGGTCTTGGAGGCTGCTCTCAGAGGCTCCGCCTTGGTGTCTGCAGAGATTAGAATGGCAGCATGCCAAGCTCCGCTGAACTTTGCACTGTAGGCCACTCTAATGAGTCCAATCTCCTTGTGCCACAGTTGAGCCGAGTTGTATTTTCCAGGCCCACCTCAGTTCAAAGTTCCAGTCCTTGCACGTTTATGCTACCACAGATGAGATGTATTTGCTTTGGTGGCTGGCTTCTTAGGGGGAGGAATCAGTTTGTCTTGGCTCAGGCAGGGATTTTGGCTGCCCCTGCCTGAGGCGAAATGAGCAGCAAGAGGTGAAGTGCACGCCTTCACAGACCCAACCACGGAGTCCCCACCCCCAGCCGGGATCACGATCGCAATGGGGAAAAAATGAGTCTCTCTTGGCTTTGGGCAGCTGTTGCCCAAGGTGCTGTGCACTGCTGGAAATGAGCTGGAAGCTCCTGCAGCCTAAGCGCGCACCCAGGCCTCAACTGCCACCAACTCCCTGCTGGGATCACGCAGGTATGGACCCTATTTTTTCCCTGTTGGCACCTGGGATTCGGGATTCGCACGGCCAATGCTGGGGGCAAGATGCGCCTTGGAGATGAGGTGTGTGGTCCCCGCTCCCAAAACCGAGGTCGAAGTGAGCGCCCCTGGCGCCGCCGCTGGGGCCGTGGCCACTGACTCCCACCGAGATGGCGCAGGGCTGGAAGCTGCTCTTTCCCTTGCGCCACCTGGGTTTGGGATTCAGGCTACCCAGCAGTTATATATGGAGTGAGTTTCTCTCTCCAAGTGTGGCCAAGCGTTCTTTACCTCTTCCCCAGAGACAGTACTACGAGCGTGTTCAGTCACTCTGTCCCTTCCCTTTGTCTCTTGGGCTCCGCGCGCGTTGGCCCCGTGTTGGGCTGGGGCTTCCGCCTCCCCTGCCGGTCTCCGGCTGGCCCGTTTTCCAATCTCCCCAGTTCGCACTCACTCACTCAGGTATCTTTGAGGTTCTCTTCTTTCTGGAGTCCATATTTTCTCCTTCCGCTCTTGCAGATGGGAGTAATGTCCTTCTCAGTTCGATAGATGGGGCGGATGGAGTTTACAGAGCTCCCTTCCTCTCTGCCATCTTGGCTCCTCTATCCATTTCTCCTTTCTGACCTCTGTTTGTCTATGCCAAAAAGAGGATAGTGCGCAAATTGCAAACATCAGGCATGAAAGAGGCACGAACATCACTACAGACCCTGCAGGCATTAAAAGAATAAGGACTACGTTTTGACAGCATAGATGAAATGGACAAATTCCCTGAAACTTCCAGAAAGGGAATAGCAATACCTTTCTAACTCATTTTGCAGGATATCAGTGGGTCTTCTGGTCAAAAATAAGACACCGTGACAACACACACACACACACACACACACACACACACAATCTAGCTGTTGTGATCCTACAGTCAGGAATTCTATGGTTGGCTCTTTAGGGAGCATAAAAACCTTGGTATTGGCTGTGACATTCTAGATATCCTCTTGTTTGTATATTTATTATGAAAAATTTTCAATCACAAAAGTAGAACAGTATTAAAACAAACCTTCAGATCCCCATCTCCTAGATTTGACCATAAACCTCTTGCAAAAACTGCTTCATCTATTTTTTATTTTGGATTTAAATTAAATCCCAGGGGCACCTGGGTGGCTCAGTCAGTTAGGTGTCAGACTTTGGCTCAGGTCATAATCTCACAGCTCATGAGATGGAGCCCTGTACTGGGCTCTGTGCTGTCGGTGCAGAGCCTGCTTTGGATCCTCCATCTTCCTCTCTCTCTGCCCTTCCCCGGCTTCCATTCTCTCCCTTTCTCTTAAAAATAAATGAGCATTAAATTTTTTTTAAATAAAAATAAAATAAATCCCAGACATCATGACATTTCAGCCCTAAATATTTTGATGTTAATCTCTAAAAAAATAAATTCTCTTACATAATGATTTCACATCTAACAAAATTAATAATTTCCTAACGTCATCCGATATTCTTTGTAAATGTCTGTGGAGGCCCCTGCGGGCGGGCAGAACACTGTCTGAATTAGAATTCAAACAAGGTCTACATACAGCATTTGACTGTTACTTCCTATAACTCTTTTAATCTTAAAATTTTATACTCCCCTCTCCCCAGTTTTTTACACTACTGATTTGTTAAGACACTGAATCAGTTATCCTGTAGATTTCTCCACGTTTTTGGATTTTTCTGATAGAGCAGAGGTTTGCAACCTGAGGTCTGGATGTGCTCCAAGGGGCCACGAAGCTCCTGAAATTAGATGAAAAAGAATGTACTAGTTACACCCCACTGACCACTGGAAAAAGTCTATAGCTTTCATCAGGTTTTTGAAGTTCCTAAAACAAACACATTAAATCACCACTTAAGGAGAGAGCAGAGACACCTTAGTCCTGGCTCAAACACTGCCAGTAATCAGCTGAATGGCCAAACAGCAAGGACCTTTCCTTCACTGGGGCCTAGATTTCTCATTTCTGAAGGGACAATTACACTTCAGACCTCTCCAGGACTTTTTTAAAAAGAGTTTCCAGCCTCACATCCCTCCCCCAGAATGTGTGCTCAGGATAGTGTGAAAGATCCCCCTACTGTGCACAGCTATCCACTGCTCTGAACCAGGAAACAGGTCACAGGGAATTGAATGTGGTAAGACCTCAAAGGGAGGAGAACCTTACATTTCCTGGAAGAATATTGCATGCTCAAATTAGGGTGAGTGAATAAAGACACCAGATTGAGATTGGGAAATGGACCCAGACATCACAAAGGAACTCCTAGATGGCTTGACTCTCGGCCTGGGGCACTCCAATGTTTAGAAGGAGGAGATACAAAAGGGGGCTGTCAAAGAGACTGAGGAGGAGCAGCCAGGAGTGTGAGAGAAGACCCATTAAAGAGTGGGGTCCAGAACTCAAGAGAACACATTTGAAGAAGGGAGTGATAAAATGTGTGAAAGCTAGTGATAGGTTGAATAAAATCCCAAGAACTGATCACTGGAGTTGGCAAACTAGATGTAATTGGTAACCTTGACAACTGTATTTTACTGGAGTTGTGGGATAGACAGCCTGACTAAAGTGAGTTTAGTGGGGCACCTGGGTGACTCAGTTAAAGTGTCCAACTTCAGCTCAGGTGAGTTTGACCCACCCATAGGGCTCTGTGCTGACAGCTCAGAGCCTGGAGCCTGCTTTGGATTCAGTGTTTCCCTTTCTCTGCCCTTCCCCTGCTTGTGTTCTCTCTCAAAAATAAACTAAAATAGGGGCGCCTGGGTGGCTCAGTCGGTTAAGCTTCCGAATTTGGCTCAGGTCATGATCTCATGGTTCATGGGTTTGGGCCCCTTGTTGGGCTCTATGCTGACAGCTCAGAGCCTGGAGCCTGCTTCAGATTCTGTGTCTCCTCTCTCTGATTCTCCTGTGCTCATGCTGTCTCTGTCTTTCAAAAATAAATAAAAAACATTAAAAAAACTAAAAAAATAAGCTAAAACAAAATTTTTAAAATAAAAATTAAAAAAGAGAATGGAATGAAAGCAATGAATTCTTGGGGGGTTTTGTTTTTGTTTTTACACTTTTCATTTGGAAATATCAAATTTATAAAAAATTGAAAAAATAATGCAATAAACCTATATACCCTTATCACATTCAGGATTGTTAACATTTTACCTCATTTATCATTCCTCCCGGGCTCCCCGCCCCCAATCTGTATACACACATGTACAGGTGTGCGTGTATGTATGTGTGTTACATAATACATAATATTTGAACTCTTTGAGGGTAAGTTACATATAACACTTCAGTATGTATTTCCCAACAGGGATATTCTCTTTTTTTAAAAAATACTTTTTATTTTGAGAGACAGTGCAAGCAGGGGAGGGGCAGAGAGAATCCCAAGCAAACTCCATACTCTCAGGGCTCCATCTCGCGAACTGTGAAATTATGACCTAAGCTGAAATCAAAACCTGGACACTTAACTGAGGCACCCAGGCATCCCAAGGATATTCTCTTACATAACTACTGTACAGTTATCAATTTCATAAATTAGGTTGATACAGTATTTTAATCTGTCATCCAAATTCCAATTTCAATGTTGTCCCTTGACCTGGTGTCCTTTGTAACATTCTTTCCCTTCTGCTCTCGGAGTCAGTCTATAGTTATGTATTGCATTTAATTGTCATGTCTCTTTAATGTCCATTAATCAGGGACATATCTATAGCTTTTATTTGTATTTCACAACATTGATTCAAATCCTAGCTTTGCCACTAAAGTCAAGTTTCTGCATCTGTAAAATGGGCATTTAAAAACAATTTTTTTAAGTTTATTTATTTTGAGAGAGAGAGCACACCAGTGGGGAAGGGGTCTAGAGAGAATTCCAACCAGGTTCTGTGCAGTCAGTGTAGAGCTTGATGCAGGGCTGGAACCCACATACCATGGGATTATGATTTGAGCTGAAATCAAGAGTCTGATTCTTAACTGATTGAGCCACCATCCAGGTGCCCCAAAGTGGGTGTACTACTAACGCCTACCTGTATCAGTCAGGGAAGGGAAGCAGAGGGGGCACATGAGAAGGTTACTAAAATAATTCACTGGAAAGAGGATAGCTGGTTTGAACTATGGAGAAAGAAGCAGAAGTAGGAGTGAGGAGAGAAGTAGAAGTGAGGAGTACTGGACAGATCTGGACCCAGCTACTGCAACATAAACACTAACATTTCAAAGGCTGAATGAAATTAACGCTTATTTCTCTTTTGCATTCATGGTAGAAACCCCTGGTCATCCACATTCCATCTATCATTCGGGGACCCTGATTTCTTCCATCTTGTGGTACTAGCATTTGCTAGGGTGTTGAGAGTCCTCTGCATGCAGGAACGAGGAGGGGAAGAAGGCGAGTCTGTTGGCCCCAAAGCAACACTTATCATTTCTGTTTATATTCCATTGGCAGGAATTGTTAATGGTCTCACTAAAATGCAAGTTGCTGAGCAGCCTTGGCTGGGCAGTCCCTTTCTCGCCTCAGTTCTTTCCTATGGGAGGAGAAACATGCATTTTGATGGACAATTAGTCATGAGGATTAAATGAGATAAATGTATGCTTAAAAGCCTAGAAATTTTCTAGATTCTCCCTAAGGGTTTGAAGGTGACACCTTGATCAGAGAAGTTTCCTAGTGCAATAGCAGCAAATGGGAATAACCAGTACTGGCTACTTGGGGCCTGTGGCACTCCACTCTGCGTCTCTGCCAACAACATTCCCTAGTTTTCAGCCCTTTCTCAGTACATGTCACTGGATAGGCAGGTTGACTGCCCCAAGAGAACATGAGCTTACAGGCCAAAGTAGCTGCATACCTGAGCAGCACGAATTCCTTAAAAGAGAGACAACATGATGGAAAAACACACCATCTGGAGCAGAACTATGTGAACACAGAATTTTAAAGAATCAAGATAAATATTCTTAAGCAAATCAGGGAAGCAATCTGCAATATAAAACACAGAATAATGTAAATGGAGGCAGTGCCTTGCCACTCGCCTCTGGTTTGCACTCTCCCCACATCCCTTCCACCCACTGGTCCTTCCAGTTCCCCCAATTCCTGACCCATGGACAAAGGCAGTGGTTCCTCTGGCCGTGCAGGAGTTCTGGAAGTTAGGTCTGCAAGTGCGGGAGTTCTCTTTGCTTGTCTCTTAAGAGCTCACAATAAGACTTCAATGAACAGCTGGATCTGGAAACCACTGAAACTTCCACACATTCTATGTTTTACCGGCTGTAGTAGTCTACCCCATCAATTCGTGCTTCTGAATATCCTACACCCACTGTCACTTGGTGGCACTTTTAGGTATTAAAAATGTAATAACTGAAATAAAGAACAAAATAGATGAGACAGTAGGGTAGATAGAGCACAGAAATTCGTAAGTTAAAAGATCAGCTTGAGAAGCTCTCCTAGAACACCACCAGAAACGTATAAAGAAAAAAAAATAAAATAAAGGCCATGAGACATAGATCACAGAAGTAAAAATGCCCACAGCCAGACCATAAGAGTTCCAGGAGAGAAAATAAAAATGGCAACAAATACTTGAAGACAGATTTATGATAATTTCCAAGAACTAAAAAAAATTAAAAACCCAAATTGAAAAGAATTACATAGTGAAAAAAAGAATAAAAATACAAATCTGGACATATAGTGAATTTTAAGAAAATCAGGGGCGCCTGGGTGGCTCAGTCGGTAAAGCGTCCGGCTTCAGCTCAGGTCATGATCTCACAGTTTGTGGGTTCGAGCCCTGCGTCAGGCTCTGTGCTGACAGCTCAGAGCCTGGAGCCTGCTCCGGATTCTGTCTCTCCCTCTCTCTCTGACCCTCCCGTGCTCACGCTGTCTCTCTCTCTCTCAAAAATAAATAAAACATTAAAAAAAAAAAGAAAAGAAAATCAAAGCAAACTCCACCAAGATCAGATTATCTATAAAGGAACAGGTTCAGGTTAACATCAGCTTTCTTTGTAGGAACCCTTGGATGCAAGAAGACTGTGGAGTAAAATATTGAAGGGAAATAAATGTACACCCAAGTTTATACCTAAATTGGCAATCAGTGAAGACTTTATAAAAAATGAACTTCAGGGGCTACCTGGGTGGCTCCGTTGGTTGAGCATCTGGCTCTTGATTTCCACTGAGGTCATGATCCCAGGGTTGTGGGATCAAGCCCCGCATCAGGCTCCATCCATGGAGCCTGCCTGAGATTTTTTTCTCTCTCCTCTGTCCCTTTCCCCAATTTGTGTATGCTCTATATTTCTCTCAAATAAAAATAACAATAAAATAATAATAACTTCAGGCTCACAAGGCTTCACAAGGTTTATCACAGAGTCCCACTTTGAAAACAATTTTGAAAGAAAGATTAAAAACAAGAAAAGAATCATCCTGGAGAAGCTATAAGAGAAATGGGAAGAAAGGGGTCACCAAATAATGTTGATATTTGTTTATTGTTTCTTATTGTTGCATTTAAAGGTTAAGTAAAATAAGATAAAGAGAACATTCACTGGACAGTATCAACATGAACGGAGGGGCAAGGATGGGAGAAGACCAAAGGGACATGAGCACATGCTAAAGTACTTGCCTTGTTAGAGAAACAATGTTGTTAATGGATTGCCTCTCAACTTCAACTTTACCCTTCAATCTGTGCTGTCTTATGGATAGAATTCCTTTATGCATCTCTCCTTTGCAGTGAGCATAACATTAAGCTTTCTCAGTGGAGGTCTCTAAAGGACACTAGAGAAAAGGGCTCTCTGGCTATTACCAGCTACTGCATAATGTGCCAGCAATACAGAAATGAAGACATCCCAAAGGGCTCTGCCACTGCCAGCCACCAAGAACATGCGGTCTCTTGGTGACCTTGGAGCTTTGACCTGGTCTTCCTTCACTGATGGGGAGACAAGTGCCCCAACCTGTGGATCGCGTTCTGTGCCGTTGGCCTGCAGCCTGAAAGGTTCCCAGCAAGCCTCTGCTTCCTCCGCACACCCATGCCACCGGTTGCTGATCCTCTGTGGACTGTCTGCACTCCAGAGGGTTGGTTTCTACCTGCCACGATATTGCAGACTAGCTCCGTCCTGGGAAAACCAGCAAAAAAAAAAATTTTTTTTTTTGCTACCCAGTGAGCTGAACTATATACCTTCTCCAACAAAGGTCTGAACCCCAGTTGAGGAGAGTTCGTCCTTGTTTGGGTACTCTCTCTTAGTTCTAGGTTACCATATAGATTTTCCTTATATCTTATAATGGCTTTGGGGCCATTTTAAGGTCTTTGGCTTTTACTCTGCATGAGATGGAAACGATAGGTGGGTTCTGAGCAGAGGATTGATACACTCTAATTTACACTTAAAGTAAGAACACTCTAGAGGTGCCTGAGTGGTTTAGTGGGTTAAATGTCCAACTTTGGGTAAGGTCATGATTTCATGGTTCATGAGTTTGAGCCCCATGTCAGGCTCTGCTGACAGCTCAGAGCCTAGAGTCTGCTTTGGATTTTGTGCCTCCCTCTCTCTCTGCCCCACCCCTGCTTGTGTTTGCTCTCCCTCAAAGGAATATATTTAAAAAATTTTTTAAAATAAATTATAAAAACCACTCTGATGGAGAATAAATTGTGATAATGGAGTCAAGAGGATGGGGCAGGAAGGCAAACAGGGAGATAAGGTTACTACAGTAATTCAGAGCGTCTAGAGGACGGTGGGTCTGAACCAGGGAGAAGTCATAGAAGTGAGAAATACTGAGCAGATCTGGATCTGTTTAGATGTAAATGCATCGGTTTTTGCTGATAGATTGGCTATAAACGTGAGAGAGAGGAGTCAAGGATGACTCCAAGGTTTTTGACTTGACCAGATGGAAAGCTGGAGGCACCATCAAGTTGGGTGGGAGTTGATACAGGGAGGAAGATTAGAAGTTCATGAGTTCAGTTTCTGACAAATTGAGATTTAAGATGCCTATCGGGCACTGAAGTGCCTGAAGTCTAGTAGGCAACTGGATACAGGAGTCTGGAGTTCAGGAGACCGGTTCAGACTGGAATTGTAAATTTGACAATCACTGGTATAGAGATGATACTTGAAGCCACAAGGCTGGATAAGATGACCAAGGACTTGAGTGTGAGTAGGGAAGAGGACCAAGGACGGTCGCCTGAAGAGCTTTAACGCGAAGACAGGTCAGGGAAAGGTCAGGATAGGAAACAGACGAGGGGGCGCTGACTACTGGAGGAGAAAAACCAAGAATGTACGAGATCATAGAAACTAAGGAAGCCTATCAAGGAAGTAGTAAAGATCGATTCTGTCAAGTGCTGCTAAGAAGTCAAGTAGAGGAAGAACTGAAGGTCAATCATTAGATTTAGCAAAATGAAGACCATTGGTAACTTTGACTAGAGCAGTTTTCGTTGAGTGATGGGTGCAAAAAGTCTGATTAGGATGGATTCAAGAGAGAACTAGAGAAAAGAAATTGGAAGCATCAAATATCGATAATATATTCCAGGAATTTATCTAGAAATGGGGCAGTTGAAGGGAAAGGCGAAACTCCCAGAACTTGGAGGGATCATACTGGCAACTGCGGTTTGCCGGCCACGACAGCACCCCGGAAAATCTAGTCGGCAGCCCTCGCGTGCCCTGCAGAGATGGAGAAAGGCGTGGCTTAGGCGGCACCGCACCGGGGACGCCTCCGCGGCCCAAACCGGGAGCGGAAGCCGCGGCCGCTGTGAGTGCAGTTCCGGCCCGCTTCCCGGAGGGGCGAAGTCTCCCGCCTCAGGGGAGATGCCGCACTACTCCCGCCGGCCACCCTTTCATGCTCTTCTCTCAGTGCCTCACCTCGGAACTTCAGGGGAGCCTCGATCGCCATTTCAAGGCAAAGAGCGTGCGCGACCGGGCCAGGGAGGCGGAGGGAGCTGTGTGCGCTCCCGGGGTAGGAAGGGGGGGGTCCCCTGAGAAGCGGGGTCCCCTGAGAAGCGGGGTCCCCTGCGGAGCCATCTGAGAGGGCGCCCTCGCTCGCCAGTGCGCGCATGCGCATCTGAATCCCGCGCGCATCCTGCCCCACCCGCGTGGCCGCACGCACGCGCGCGTAGCGGGTGAGTCGCCCGTGCTTTCCCGCCAAAACTTGGGCGTGGCTTTGACCAGCCCAAGCAAGGTGGAGGTGAGGCCTGCGCAGAGGACTGAGCCGGCCAGAAGGGAGCGGTTGCTTCCGCTCAGGCGACGTGCCGGCTCCGGACCAACCCGCTCAGATCTCGGGTTCCTCAAAGCCCCTACGCCGCAGGCTAAGGGGAAGGAGGGAGGTGGGGCAGTCCAGGTGGGCTCTGTCAGGTTCGCCTTTCGGTGGCCGCCCTGCCCACCTATATTTGCCTCTCTGTGAGGGCTGATGTAGAAAGAAGCCAGAGAAACATTTAGGTACGGACTGCTCCGTTTCCTACCACTGTTGCTTTTTACTAAGAGGTGTTGCTTTGCGGCGTCTCTGGGCGCCGTCCTCGTCTGGGCCCTGGGGGACCCTTTGTCAGCGCACAGAGCCGGCTGCGCACGCAGGCCGCCGATGCGGGGCCCCTGTCATAGAGGCCAGAGCCTCACGCGCACGCGCCCGCATGTCCGGCGACTGGCCTAGCAGCCAAGGGCACCCCGGGATGGAGCGTGGCCCTCGGGCCCTGCCACGATCTAGCTGTGTGGCTGCAGATGAGTATCATAATACTTTTAAGGAGGGCTGCTACATTCCGCGCATAAAAATGCAGGGCATCCAGTTTGAATTATATTTAACACTCTGATAATGTTTGCGGGGAAGAGCACTGGGCGTTATATGAAAACCAACTTGGTAATAAACTATTTAAATTTTAAAAACTCTGATAATGTTTTATTTTTTTCTAACTTCATTTCTTTCCTCTTATTATTCTTTTTTTGATTGTCAAGTTAGTTTCCATATAACACCCAGTGCTGTGATAATGTTTTAAAGCGTAAGTATGTCCTAAATATTGTTTACCTGAAATTCAAGTTTAACTGGGAATCAAATTCAAAGTTAACCATTTTATTTGACAGCCCCGGTTTCAGGCATTAGGGGAGGGGATGCAGCAACAGTCCCTTCAGCAGTTCCTGGCAGGTGTAAACAGGTCAAGCTCCTCCCACTGCACCCTCCCCCACCCCAAGCACAGTAGTGTGTCTAGCATTCTGATCTGATATGTGAAATGGCTAGCACTCAGCCACTTTGTCATACAAGGTCAGTTTTCAAGCTCTCTCCATCCCAATGCACTGGAGTGACCCCACTCCACTCTAACAAAGGGCCAGATAACCCCTGCGACCGGGCACTTAGCACATTCTTGGTAATGTTAGTGCTGTATCACTGGACGGGTGTGTGTGTGTGTAGTGGGGTGGGTATTGAGGGAGCCTGAACCTTTATGATGTTGGAGCCAGTGACACTCTTACCATGGAAAACTGTGATGAGAGTCTGTTTCTTCTAGAATAGGGGCATGTTATCTTCTGTGGAAGATAAAGGTGTATGAGCCAGGAGGGAAGAGGAAATCAGGAAGCCTGTGATTTTGTAAGATGTTAGTCATAGGTTTTCCCGACTTGGAGAAGGTATATTGAGTGACAGTGGTCTCACTGAGCTCATTAAGACACATGGCTGTATGTGAGATGGGACTTTGTTCAGTCTGAAAAGTCTAAAGGACACGAGAAAACATTGACGTGGCAGAATCTAGGATTGTAAACGTAAGTATTTGTGAAGTTTCACAATTTTGTCTGTCCTACCTCAGTCTCAGCATGGCCCCTTCACTTCTCACAGTAATAGCACCCTGAAGTTCTGTTGTACTTTTTCATTATGAAACCTTTTGAATTTCATTATTTCACTTTATTTTTTAAAGGCATGGTCTGGGGCATGCTTGAGCATCTGACTTCGGCTCAGCTCATGATCTCACGGTTCGTGGGTTCGAGCTCTGCCTGGGGTTCTGTGCTGCAGCTCAGAGCCTGGAGCCTGCTTCAGATTCTGTGTCTCCCTGTGTCTCTGCCCCTGCCCTGCTTGAGCTCTGTCTGTTCTGTCTGTCTGTTTCTCAAAATAAACATTAAAAAAAATTAAAGACTTAAGTAGAGCGGCACCTGGATGGCTCAGCTGGTTAAGCCACCGACTTTGGCTCAGTCATGATTTCAGGGTTTGTGAGTTTGAGCCCTGCGTTGGGCTCTGTGCTGGCAGCTCGGAGTCTGGAGCCTGCTGGGATTCTGTGTCTCCCTCTCTTTCTGCCTCTCCCCTGCTCATGTTCCCTCTCTCTCTCTCTCTCTCTCTCTCACAAATGAATGAACATTAAAATCTTTTAAGTTAAAAATTAAAAAAATAAAGACCGTAATAGGGAAAAAGAGAAGAGCATTCCTTTCTGAGGCCAAGACTGGCTAAAGTGAAATGCCTCTCACTGCAAACCTGGTGGAAAAGAGTGTTAGCTCAGGTTTTGAACAGAAGTGTCAGACATTTTCCATTTTCTCGGAGCTCCTAGTCTCAAATTACCAGAGGAAGTTTTTGAGAGTCTTTGAGCTTATGCTCTCTAATCCTCCTCTCTTGTCACATTAGCTAGGTGTAGCATCCTGTTCTCTCTTTTCTGTTTTCACTCTCTTCTACCTTTCCCCCTCTCTTAGCTTTCTCTTCCCCCTCTTCCGTTCGTCCAGAAGCTTTTGTAGGGTCCTTACTTTTCACTGACTCCTCAGCTCCTTCTGGGCTGACTTCAGGAATAACTGCTCTGTTGATATTGTTCCCATTAAGGACACTGGTACCCACTCTTCGTCTTACTTGACCTGTTACAGATGACCTGCCTTCATGACACTCTCTTCCTCAGGTTTCTGGAAGAACATCGTATCTCTTTATAGTTGTTCCTTCTCAGTGTGTCCCCCGTAATTATCTGGTTATCAAGTCTCCTTCTCATGCAGCATAGCCCCCTGTGGGCAAGCTGCCCCAGATCCCCAGCTTCAGCTGTCCCTATAGATGTGTCATTTTGTATATTTGTTTCCAACCCAGACCTTTTCCCCGATGTTCAGACCCAGGCATTTTAGTTGTCTTCATTCAGATATTCTATACCACCGCAACAAATCCAAAATCAAACTGATCTTTGGTCCTCCATACCCACTCCTACTCCTTTTTAGTCCATTTGAATATATTAAATTTCACTCAAAGCGTAGCCCAGAAACCCAGGAACCATTCTAGATTTCTCTTTTCCTGACTCTCCATGCCCAAATAATCTGCAACATCCATAAATCCTACCCCTGCCCCCCAAATATTTTTTATCCTACATATATTATATTGGTCTTGTCATTTGCTTTTCCTTTCCCACTGCTCTAAATCAGAATATTTATAGTTCATCTCTACTATCGCAGTAGCCTCTTGGCAGGTTGTCTTGACTGATCCCCAGTCCAGCTCCAGGCTGGACGAGTGTATATTTTAAAAGGTTAATCTGACATCTGTTTTTTCAGTGTTTCTTTTTTTATTTTTAAAAAATATTTATTTTTGAGAGAGAGAGAGCGAGAGCAAGTGAGGGAGCATGGGGAAAGGATGAGGAACAGAGGGAGAGGGGGACAGAAGATCCGAAGCAGGATCTGTGCTGACAGCAGAGGGCCCGATGTGGGGCTCGAACTCACAAACCATGGATCATGACCTATCTGAGCTGAAGTTGGTCGCTTAACTGACTGAGCCACCCAGGCTCCCCTGTTTTTCAGTGTTTCAATATGAAAATTGAACTCCTTAGTATGACAGTTAATAGTAACTCCTACCTGTCTAGCCATTTTTCTTCCATTGCCTTCTTGAACATCATGCTGTAAGAATATTTAACTCCTTTGTAGTTTCTGGCACAAATCATACATATGAGTGTCTCTGCCATCCTCTCCTCCTGGAATGTGTGAGGAGGCCTCATCTGCCTGGCATCCTCCTCATGCTGCTTCTGCGTTAAGGGCCAGCATTTCCTCCCAAGTGCCCTCTGTGGTGCCTCATGCAACTTCAGGTGCTCCATTCCAGCAATTACCAAATTTTAACAATTTGAAGTTCCTTGAACAGTGTCTACTTTTGAACTCAGGAGCCCCAGAGTATAGCAAAATACTATAAAGTAAAGCAAAATACTATAAAGCAAAATGTTATAACGTAGAATCTCAACAAGTATTTGTTGATTGGGAATTAGCAGTTTTGAAACCAGACAAACCAGGCTCACATTGGAGCTCAGCTAACGGGATACCGTTTCACCTTGGACACCCTTAATGTAAGTTCCCTGAGCTCCATTGACTCTAGGAAGGTTGTGTAGCTCAGTGGTTCAAGGAGTTCAAGGGGTGCATTCGGTAGTCACGTGTCCTGGGTTGGAATCCTGGTTTTGTCTCTTACTAGCTGTAGACTAACTTCTTTGGCAAAATGAGAATAAAACTAGCGACTACTTCAGAACGTTGTTGGTATTAAATAAGATAATACACAGAAAGTATTTGGTGCATAAATAAATTTTCCAAAACAGTGTTAGTGCCTGAATTAATTCTCTATTGCTGCTATAACAAATTATCATAATTACCATTCCCTCCTCAAATTTCTCTCCATAATTTCTTATTTCCAATTCTTTTGTCATAATTGCCACTTATTTCAGCTGTTTTTCTCACCCTTACAAGTAATTTGTTATTTACAAATTATACTGATCTCTTAGTTTTGCTGAAGCTGAGTTTGCAAAGATCTTTTGATTCTCCTTATTGATTTTAGATGATTTTCAGAACAGAAGACCATGGTAATAATAATACTTTAATGTTTCTATGTTTTTACATTTTATTTATTTATTTATTTACTAAATGTTTATTCTTTTTTGAGAGATAGAGAAGGAGCAGAAGTGGGAGAAGGGGCAGAGAGAGAGGGAGACACGGAATTCAAAGCAGGCTCCAGGCTCTGAGCTGTCGGCAAAGAACCTGATGCAGGGCTTGAACCCACGAATTGTGAGATCATGACCTGAGCCGAAGTTGGAAGCTTAACCCACTGAGCCACCCAGGTACCCCTCTATGTTTTTACATTTTAGATTTGTCCCTTATTAACAGCATGCAACTATACTTTATTCATTAAAAACTCTAATCTGATAATTTGTCTTCAAATGAGTTTAGTCTGTATTTATTCTATAATGACATATTTAGACTTGTTTCTATCACTCTGCTTCTATTTGTCATACCTCTTTTTTTCTTGTGATATTTCCTCTTATATTTCTTTCATTTGATCGATATGTATTTTTTTAATTTCTTATCCCCTTCCTTAACTGGTTGAATCTTGTATTCTATTTGTTTCTTTCTTTTTGGTAGTTTTCTTAGTATTTTTTTAAATTTTAAGATCTAAGTGGCTTTATTAAGCAATTCATGAGTCCAGCAGCATCCCTTCTAGCAAGTAGAGGGAATCTGTCTTCCTTAGCATTTAAAAAAATGTTTACTTATTTTTGAGAGAGAGAGAATACAAGCAGAGAGGGGCAGAGAGAGAGGGGGACAGAGGATCTAACAACACACAGCCCAAGGTGGGGCTCGAACTCATGAACCATGGGATCATGACCTGAGCCGAAGTCAGACACTTAACCAACTGAGCCGGCCAGGCGCCCCCTTAGCATTTTTTCAAAGTAAACTCTACACATAACGTGGGGCTTGAACTCACAACCGTGAGATCAAGAGTCACATGCTCTACTGATTGAGCCAGCCAGGCGCCCCTCTTCCTTAGCATTTTTAATAACAGGATATTAAATGTAACTCTCAGTGTTCCAGGAATTTCTTTAAAGAACAATAGATGTCAGATAAATCATACAGAACCTGCTAAGATTGTGAAGGAGATTTTTGTGACCCTTAGCTTATTGCCCTCTCAGGTCGAGATTTTACATGATGATTTCTTTAGAGAGAACGGTTGGTGTGCTTTGTGGTATTTCTTCTTCCCCTTGCTTCTCTTCCTTGTGAGTCCAAGGGAGGTGTATGTCAAAGAATCACTTGGAGAACTTGATGGGTATCACCTGGTATTTGGAGGTATGTAGGTTCCTGACTCATGCTTGGAAAAAAGTGTAAAGGTGTGTCAGCTTTCAGAGAGCACGTCATAAGCCAGCTCTGCCGATGGAAGTGTCTGTTTCCAAGGTAATGGGGGGATGTCTCAGTCCCAGCTCCCTATGTCCTGTGAGCCCGAGTCCTATGTCCTCTCTCAGCCAGGGCAGCACTACCCTAGCTCTTAGCCATTACAGTCATTTTGGGGTTCAGATAACTATTCCACCTCGGAACTGTCACAGAGGCAGCTTTGCACTTACTGCTTTCACCCCTCTCTTCATTTCTGGCTCCTGGAATTCAGTCTCTTGTTATCCACAATTTCTAGAAGTTTATAAGTGGGAGACTTTCAGGTTATTTTAGTCTGGCATCTGGCCAGAACCTGACACCTATTTTAACTTGTTCAGTATCTGCCTTCCATATTAGATAGTACACTCTAGGTGGGCAGATAACCATTCCTGTTCACTGCTTTATCTCCAACTCCAGGTCAGAGGCCGGGCATGTAATGAACATCGAGTAAATATTTGTGAGCCATGTGAGTGACTCACGTATGTGAAGTCTTCAGTAGGAAAGAAGGATAGACATAATTAAGTCTAAAAATTTATGCTTACAAAAATGAGCATCCCAACGAAGAGAGTTAAGGAAGGTGAGGCTCCTGGGTTAGCTCAAGTCCATGGAGCATGCAAATCTTGATCTCAAGGTTGTGAGTTGGATCCCCATGCTGGGTACAGAGGGTACTTAAAAAAATAAAATCTTAATAAAAAAAAGTGTGGGGAACCTAGGCGGCTTAGTCAGGCAAGCATCTCATTTTAGCTTAGGTCATGATCTCACAGTTTGTGGGTTCAAGCCCTGCGTCAGGCTCTGTGCTGCCTGCTCAAAGCCTGGAGCCTAGAGCCTGCTTCGAATTCTGTGTCTTCCTCTTTCTCTTTCCCTCACCACTCATACTCTGTGTCTCTCTCTCAAAAATAAACACTAAAAAAAAATTTTTTTTAAGGAAGGGCTGCAGAGCCAGGCTGCTGTATTCTTTCAGCTCTGCTGCAATGATTCACCTAAGCTCACCTGAGAGCTTTCTTTTGCCACATTTTTTCCGTTTCTAGACTTCCTAACACTCCCACTCTACTCCTATCTTTAAAAAATCAATTTTATGAGGTATAATTTACATTTAATAAAGTGGACCCATTTTTAGTGTGTGTTTCAATGACTTGTGACAAATTTGTGTACCCATATAGCCACCGAGATATAGAAGCCAAGATATAGAAGATTCCATTCACTTCTACAAAAAGTTCCTTATTACTCTTTCTCAGGAATCACCCCACCTCTCAGACCCAGATAACCACTGATCTGCTCTGTCCCTATAGGTGAGATTACTGTTTTCTAGAACTTTATGTAAATGGAATCATGTAGTAGGTGCTCTTTTGTGTCTGGCTTCCCATCACTAATGTTTTTGAGATTCATCCACATTGTTGCAAGTGTCAGTAGTTCATTGTCACTCCAGTCTTTCTGAAACAAGAGAGATTCTTCTGTTCCTAATGCTTTTGCTTCTCCCCTTCTCTAACTTTCCCCGTTGCTCTTCCCTCTCTCAATTCCCTTAATTTCCAGTCTCACATCAGATGTTGTGATTAAGTCATGTTTATGTTCCACAGGTTCTGTGAGCCATGATGTCTGTAAAGTGCTGGAACGTTACAAAGATGGCACCGTCACCTAGACTTATTCCTGAGTGGAAGTACTTGAACCTCGCCATAAATAATGTCCTGAAGGATCTGAAGGTGACGTGTGTGAGAGATCTGCACATGGTGGGCTTAGACTAATCGTCCCTGCTGGGCAGCCCGTCTCCTGGGCAGCCTGTGAGCAGCTTGGAGGAGTCCTTCCATACCCCTAAACAACCCCTCCTTCTAAACAAAGATGATAACAATTAAAACACATTCTGCTGGAAAACAAACAAACAAACAAACAAACCAAGAAGTGAATTCACACATGGGAGAAAAAACAAAAAACAAGCAGAAGACACCTTTGTCGTTACGTGTTGTCAAGGACCCATGGTCTTTTGCTTTCTTTTCGCCGTCCTTAATATTTTAGCTTACCAACTTAAGGTTCCTGCATAGCTCTTGTACTTCCAGGTATCAGCTTTAAATTGCCAAGTAGGTAGAAGAGAGATCAGAAAGTACAGAGCTGTGCCAGCCTTTGAGTGCCACGGTGCCACTCTATATTGACAGAATTTCTGGGGCTGTGATCACCCTAAACAAGATCTGAGCTTTACTAGGATAGAAGGAGGGGGTTGGTACACAGTAGGCAACAGCACTTCCAGGGACAGATACATCGCTTGGGTTTAAGGGTCTTTTAGAGTTTTCTAGAGAAAACCCGTGATACTGTTGAGTGTGACTTGTTTGTACATAAAGTCTGGAAAGGAGGAGAGGAGTGGTAATTAACTAATGGAGTAAGGGGTATGCGAAGAAGCCTTCTGATTCAATGAAGAGGGATGGGAGATTGAGAGCTCAGATACCAGCATTCTTTCTCTCAACTCTGCTGCTGTCACTGCACCAGCAATGACAGCGGGAGCTCTCTCCAGCATTCTGTGTTCTGTGTTCTCCCAGAACACACGAAGGATCTGAATATGACAAATATAAAGAGAGATTCTAAGTTGCAGATAACGGCCTCAGTATAGTCCCCAAGTCCTTTGTGGATGCAGAGAAACTTGGGGAGTTAGGTTCATGAAGTAGTGTTCGAGAGGCAGGATAGCACAAGCATCTGCTGGGAAAAGGGACCCCAGAAATAGATTTTATGAGCCTCAGTTTTGGCTGATCGCTACAAGGAGTTCATGTATTTGCGTCCTAGATAGAAACTCTGTCACTGGGAGATGGTGTATGTTGGACACGCTCTACTGTGTAACACGTTAAAAGGCATCTATCCCCCTTAATACACCACACACACACACACACACACACACACACACACAC
>PJEM01016150.1:0-26952 GCA_004023845.1 Helogale parvula | reverse complement strand
GCTTTCTAATGGATTTTTCTGCTTTGTGTGTGACATATGCACCCCAAAGTCAATGGTTCCAAAGCATATACTGAGCCTGTTCCCCCAAGTCTGCTCCTCACCCCCCTCCTCAAACCCAGTATCAGTACACGATGATGCCACCATCCACCGAATTGCCCAGGAAGGAATCAGAAGCTTCTCTTGTAGCCTGTCACTTAGCAGGGGCTTGTTGATTCTTTGTCCTCACTTCTGTCACTTCTCATTTACCCTCCGATGCCACCTTAGCCCAGGGCGCTGTCATGTCTTGCTGGGATCACTGCCTCTACCTCAATTAAATCATCTCCTTAAACTGCAGCTGCGATCCATTCTCCACTCCACAGTGACAAAGACCTTTCTGAAGTGCATACCTAATCTTGCCTTTTGTTGTTGTTGTTGTTTTGTTGGAGGGGGGAGGGGCAGGGCTCATCTGGGATATGAAACCCTTGTCATTCTTTTTCTTTAAATCTCTGAACACCCCTCAGTGCCTCCTTAAGACGAAGTCGTTATGGCTTCCAAATCCCTTCATGCCCTGCACCCAGCTCCCCATCCTCGTCTCAGGAACGGGAACTTCCAGCCTTGCTGTGTGGCGCTGTGTCCACCAGAGGGCAGCCTAACCAGCCTAACCAGCAGTGGCGCAGAGTTCTGCCGCTCAGGGTCCTGAGAATGCAGGGTTTCCCCCAGAGCTCAGGCCTGATCCCTGTCGTATGTCTCAGGTTGGTGAGGGAGACGAAAGGAATGAAGCACTGAAAGAATATCTGTCATTTGCTCCAAATGTTATTAAAATAGGAAACAGGAATAATTACGGACTCCAGTGGGAGGATGGTCAGGTTTGGTTTGCTATTTCCTAAGATGAAGGACCAGGAGAAGGAACAATCTAAGGGAATATTACAAATATCTGATTTTGGCTATAAGGATATCTGTAATACATTTTCAAAGTATTGGCTACTGCTTATAAAATATATTTATTTTGCCCAAAGCAGTAACTCAACTTTCCAGAAAACTTATCCAAGTGAAGACTCCAGAACTGCCTGTAGTACAGAGCATTCTAAGTCCATCCATCTTCCAACTGGAGTCTCATATTTGTGTGTGTGTCAGGGAGGGAAGGATATTGTTCTCTGGTCTTCTGACTTGTGTTTTGACCTCCTCAGTTAGATACATTGTATCTTCAGGGCTCAGTGCAATTGTACTCTCTGCTGAGAAACTTTCCCAACTGCCCCAGTCTGGACAAAACAGACTCCCGGTGGGAGCTGAGATGCACGCCTCCACCCCAGCAATCTCCATTCTGTACCGTCATGCAGTTTTCACAGTAAACTATTTCTCTATGCCCGTCTTTATGACTGGCTCCTAGCAGGTGCACGGTATTTACCTGTGCCTGTGTAAGACATCCAATACATGTATTGTGTGACCTTTGACCAGTCATTGCTTTTCTGAAAGCTGCAGCTGTCTCATTTCAGAATTACGCAGCCTACAATAGTGAGGCTTAATTAACTACGTGTTTTATGCATATTTATAATAAGAATAGGATTATTAAACAGGGGACTATCTGGAACATAAGAACCTGTATATTTGCTCAAGGGTTTCCTCTCCAATTTATGTCCTGGGGTATCTGCAGAGAGTATCAGTCAACTGTAAAAAGACAAGACTTCTGAAGGGAGCTATAGGAAAACGAGTGGACCTAGAACTTCCGGCCTTGCGGTGTGGGGCTGTGTCCACCAGAGGGCAGTGTGACATCATGTTGTGGCGCTCTGGCCTTCAGGGCCCTGAAAATGCAGTGTTTTCCAGACAGCTCACAAGCAGCTTCCCCAGCGGCCCCCTCCACAGCCATTTGGATGAAAATCTTTATAAAATGTATCACACGATCTTCTAGGCCTTAAAAGAATATTGTTATCATTGTTTCCTGTGAGTTAGTCTCACCATTTTCTGTCATTGTATTAGCTTAACTCAAGACTAACGCTGATTCCCAGTCCTCATGCAGAAAAATTGTCTAAAGGAAGGAAGAACTTGCCATATAATCTGTGGATTCATGTTTTAGAAATAAAGAGGATTGCTTTTTCTTTGTAAAAGCAAAATAGACTTATTCCAGAAGATTTAGAGGGAAGAAACGAAAGAGTAGTGAGACCTCTTCCCTGACCCCTTATTCTCACTAACTTTGTCCCCCTGCCTGCATTTATCAAAATTTAGGATATTCCAGGTTTTGTGCTGGGCAAAAGTACAGAGGTGAATACAGTGATGAGCTTGCCTTTAGGGAGTGTGCTGTCTGGTGGGGAAGGCGGATGGACAACCAAGAGGTTATTATAACCAAGCATCATGAGTGCTTTAATACAAACATGCACCGTGTTTCTTGCGAGCACGCAGCGGAGGCTCAGTGAGAGGAAGTGCTTTTCAGAAGAAGGGCCAGTGAAGTTGGATTTTGAAAAATCATGTATGATGGGCGGGCAGGTAGAGGGAACAAGAAATCAGCTGACAGAAACGTGCCTTCCTCTTTAAGAACCCTCAGTGATAGTAATGTTCTGGCCTCCGCACGGGTTTGTGTTGTAAGCACCCAGCACAGTGCCTGGTACGCAGTGGGGGCGCAGGTAACGTTTGTGAAGTATGCCAGTATGAACCTCTGTGACTTTGCCGGGCTGCTGATGTCCCTATAATTTTTGTCCCTGTGCTACTAGCCTCTCTCGGGTGTTCACGTGGCTTCATCCTTCGCTTCATTCAGTTTTCTGTTCACATTCTGCACTTCATTCTCGTACCCTTCAGAGCACTTACTGTTGCCTGATGTCATATTACACCTACTGTTTGTGCTCAGTGAGGGCAGGGGCCTTATTTCGCTCACTGCTGGATCTCGAGTGCCTAATACTTCTTAAAACACAGGAGATGCTTGACTAATATTATTTTGAAAACATAAAAAGAACAAGTATGAGAGTAATCAACCTTACTTTTGCTTTGTGATTGAAAATGCATATATGGGGGCACCTGGGTGGCTCAGTCAGTTAAGCATCTGACTTTGGTCAGGTCATGATTTCGTGGTTCATGGATTCGAGCCCCACAGCAGGCTCTGTACTGACAGCTCACAGCCTGGAGCCTGCTTTGGACTCTGTGTCTCCTTCTCTCTTTTTCCCTCCCCAACTGGCACTCTGTCCTCTCTCTCTCTCTCTCTTAAAAATAAATAAACGTTAAAAAGCATTTTAAAGAAAAATACATACGCACGTGTGTGTGTGTGTGTGTGTGTGTGTGTGTGTGTAGGTGTGTACATACATAGATGTTCTTTATTGAGTAAATGATAGGGTAAGGTTGCTATAGTGTTTGGGGGCATTTATTGGAACATCCAATATTTTATTAGAAAACTCACAAATAAAATAAGAAAAGAAAGAAACCCAGTTATACCTGTCCCGCTCCCATTCTCTTCCTCTTATTTATTCTGAGGAGACAGAAGACACTCATCCATGACAGGTGGCAGCTGTCAAAGGAAGCTCCATGCTCGGGAGGGGGGCGGGGAGCGAAACCTCCCACCATGCGACCTGGGTACTACAGGTTCAAGTTCACTTTTCTTCTGCAGGGAAACTGGAAAGACCGAAATGAGCTCACCCATCAGTGTTCCCTCCAGCCTTCCTCCCCATATGGTATTTTACAACTCTGAAAGTTACAGAAAATGGGTAGTAATACAAGTAATTCTTATCCATGGAAAGCAGGTGGGGTCTGGAGGAGTGTGAGGTCATCCTGTGGCGTCTATTTGTGACTTCACTTCAGCACCGCTTGTCTGAATGTAAGGGTGGACAGCGTTGAGTCTCCTCAGGACGGGTCACATAACACCGTCTTGTTTTCCTCATTAAATAGTGAGCTGCATGGAACATTTCACAAGCATGCATTTTATGTTTGTATGAGAGTCGTGATTTCACATTTTTAAAAGAAAAATCATTTAACATTAACCATATATTAGAAAAATATCACCACAACTTCCGTCTTGTATGCAATGCATCATTTCAGTGGAAGGAAACTCATTTGCATTTTCCTAGCGAAGGGATTTTTTTCATTCCTCTGACTTAGGGGATGGAGTGGGGGGCTCTATCCTCTCCAGACAGCAAAGATCAACAAGGTACCCTGAATGGTGTTGAGGAATACTTTTTGGTCCTTAAAGACTGGGCATTTCTCACGAACGTGTTACTGTCCAACAGCCAATCACAAGCTTGCCTCTCTGTGCTGGTGATGCTATTCTACACAACGTCCCCAGGATGGTTTGTGCGCTGTGCCTGTGTGTGTGACAAGACTTAGGAGAAGAATGTGATTTGCTGGTAAGGACTGTGGCAAGACCTACAGCAAACAGAACCTTTGTTTCCAAGGGGAAAGGGACAGTCTTCTCAACAAATAGTGCTGGGCAACTGGATATCCACGTACTAGAGAGGGGAATTGGACCCTTACCTTACACTCTCTCGAAAACTTAACTCAAAACAGATTAAAGACCTGAACATAATAGCTAAAACTATAAAATTCTTAGAAGAAAACTTAGGAGAAACCCATTATGATGCTGGATGGCAATGATTTCTGGGCGGTGAGACCAAAAGCACAGTCAACAAAAGACAAAAGAGATAGGGGCGCCTGGGTGGCTCAGTCGGTTGAGCGTCCAGCTTCGGCTCAGGTCATGATCTCATGGTTCATGAGTTCGAGGCCCGCGTCGGGCTCTGTGCTGACAGCTAGCTCAGAGCCTGGAGCCTGCTTCAGATTCTGTGTCTTCCTCTCTCTCTGACCCTCTCCTGCTTGTGCTGTCTCTCTCTGTCTCTCAAAAATAAATAAAAAACATAAAAAAAAGACAAAAGAGATAAATTGAACTTCATCAAAATTAAAAATTTTGGTGCAGCAAAAGAAACTATGAAGATGGCAAAAAGACAAAAAGACATATATATTTGATAGAAGGTTAATATCCGGAATATATGTGAAGATATACCACCAGAAAAACAATCCAATTTTTAAATGAGCAAAGAACTTGAGTAGACCTTTCTCTAAAGAAGGCGTACAGATGGCCAGTGAGCACACGGAAAGATCCCCGACATCACTCATCATTAGAGAAATGCAAACCAAAAAAATTTCAGTGAGCTACCACTTCACACATAATATGATGACTATTTTCAAAAAAAGAAAAACAATGGAAGAAAGAGAAAAGATCAAGTGTTGGGGAGGATGTGCAGAAACCCTCCTCCATTGCTGGTAGGAATGCATAATGCTGTGGCAGTTGTGAAAACGTTTGGAGGCTCCTCAAAAGTGAAACATTGCATTATCACATGATATAACAGTTCCACTCCAGGTTGTGTTCCCAAAAGAATGGAGAGCAGGAACTCAGGTACTTTTACATCAGTGCTCACGGCAACACTATTCACCATGACCCAAAAGAGGAAGTAACGCAAATGTCCATCAACAGATGAATGGACACACAAAATGTAGCATCCACACAAGGGAATATTATTCAGCCCTTAAAAAAGAGTGAAATTCTGATACCACGACATGCTTGAACCTTGAAAACATCTTGCTAAACAAAAGAAGTCAGACATAAAAGGCCACATATTGTGTGATTCCACTCATACAAGGTGCCTAGGATAGACCAATTTATAGGTGGGAAAAGTAGAATGGAAGTCACCAGAGGCTTGGGAGAGAGTGATGGGGATTGAATGTTTAATAGGTACAAATTTCTGTTGGGGATGATGTTTGGGAGATGGGTAGTAGTAATGATTGGGCAAGACTGCAGTTGAATTGTCACTGAAATGGACGCTGAAAAATAATTAGGGGTGCGTGGCTGGCTCAGTTGGTAGAACAATGTGACTCTTGATCTCAGGGTCGTGAGTTCAAGACCCACATTGGATATAGAGCTTACTAAAAATAAATAAATAAAAATAATTAAGATAGTAAAATTTGGGGCATGTGGGTGGCTCTGTTGGTTAAACATAAATAAGACTCTAGATTTTGGCTCAGTAAAGATCTCATAGTTTGCAAATCTGAGCTAGACTCTGCACTGACAGTGTGGATCCTGTTTGGGATTTCCTTTCTCTCCCTTTCACTCTCTGTCCTTTCATGGTTCACACACTCTCTCTCTCTCACACACAATAAATAAACTTTAAAAAATAGTAAAATGTATGTTATGTATATTTTACCACAATAAAACACACACACACACACACACAGAGAAAAGAAACAAATTGGTATGTTACTGGAAACAAAAAAGCTGAAAAAAAAATTAAAACAAGAGTCCAGGCACAACTCAAATAATTATGGGAATAAGTAAATATCAAAGACAACGTTTTGAACCAAAAAAGAAAGGATGTTGGGAAGTTAAGTCCTGGGTACCAACAAGCACCACCGTCCAGAGAAGTAGTGATATCAAATTAACAAGTGTCTGATGTGGGAGTGGGGAGATGTGTTTCCAAAACCTGACTCCACTAGCTTCCAAATGTCTGTATTTAGTTTTTATTGATTGACTTGACCCATAGTTTAAAATGGATCTGGGGCACGGGGGGCCCTGGGTGGCTCAGTTGGTTAAGCTTCTGACTTCGGCTCCGGTCATGATCTAAGGGTTTGTGAGTTTGAGCCCCACGTCAGGCTTGTGCTGACAGCTCAGAGCCTGGAGTCTGTTTCAGATTCGGTGTCTCCCTCTCTCTCTGCTCCTTCCTTGCTTGTGCTCTGTCTCTCTCTCAAAAATAAATAAGCATTAAAAAAATTAAAAAATACTAATAAAATAAGATAGATTCCATATACCGAAGCGCAGGGGATTTAAGGACAATGAGGCAAGGTGACCCAGGCCCCAGAGCCAGCGCACCTTCCTTCTGTTGTTTCCTCTCTGCAGATTCTCTCAAGAGGGCCCCTCCCTCCCGTCTCCCTCCTGGGAAACAAGAGGGCAGACCTGCTGAGCCGCTTTCATCTGCTGGAGAAGCGACCCCTCCTCCTCAGAACATATTTCCTTCCCCGTGTTCAACTGGATTAAGTTTTTCTCCAGTTATTTCAGTAGCTTCCCAACTGGTCCCCTTGCATCCATCCTCCGCCCGTCTCTCTGTGCTGCAGCCAGAGTGATCCTGCTAATGTGAGATGACGGCGCCCCTCTGCCCAGATGCCACTGCAGCTGTCCTTTTCACGCAGAGTGAAACCAAAGTCCTCGCAGAAGTGTACAGGGTCTGACAGAATTCGGCTTCCCATTCTCTTTCGGACCTCATCTCCTGGACTCTATCTGCTCAGGCACGCCGGCCACTTTGCTCTTCCTTTCTGCACTATGCAGAGAGGGACCCTCTAAACTCAGGGCCCTTGTGTGTGCTGTTTCCTACGGCTGGGAAGCTCCCTCTTCTAGACACACACGTAGCCACATGGCTCCTTCCCTCAACTCACTCAGGTCTTTGTTCAAAGTCTACCTTCTTGTAAACCATCTCACTTAAAATGGAACCACTTCAGGTGCCACTCTGCCTATGCCTTCCTGCTTTGTTTCCTTTCAGAGAACGGATCAGTATCTAGTGCATAATATAGTTCTATTTCCATGCTTAGGTTTGGTTTGTGGTCTTTGTTCCTTTTAGAGTGTAAGTTCCACGAGGTAGGGAGTTTCTTACCTCTTTGGCTTATTGGTATGTGATAAGTACCTAGAATAGTGCCTGGCACATAATATGGCTTACTAAATATTTGTTGAATGGATGGATGGTCAACTGTTGACTCTGCGTAGAGTCAACCATCAAAAGCCTCTTGAGCAGGGCACCTGGGTGGCTCGGTCGGTTAGGCGTCCAGCTTTGGATCACGTCATGATCTCGTGGTCTGTGAGTTAGAGCTCTGTGCTGACAGCTTGGAGCCTTGAGCAGTCTAAGGATTCTGTGTCTCCTCCTCTCTCTCTGCCTCTTCCCCACTCATGCTCTGTCTCTCTTGCTCTCAAAAATAAATAAAACAGGGGGCGCCTGGGTGGCTCAATTGGTTGGGCATCTGGCTTCGGCTCAGGTCATGATCTCATGGTTCGTGGGTTCGAGCCCCACGTCAGGCTCTGTGCTGACATCTAGCTCAGAGCCTGGAGCCTATTTCCGATTCTGTGTCTCCCTCTCTCTCTGATCCTCCCCTGATTGTGCTGTCTTTCCCTGTCTCTCAAAAAAAAAAACATTAAAAATAAATAAAACATAAAAAATATTTTTTAATTAAAAAAAACCCTCTTGATCAAGCAAAGCTGATTATTACTTATTGCAGCAAGCGGAAACACCACCTTGATAGAGTCAAAGGGGAATGTAGGGGAAGGTATTTATAGAGTTTTGGAGTCTAAGCTCTCAAAATTTAAAGTGGGTTTTTCAAGGCAGGGACCTAGCTGGACCTGAGCAAAATGCCTGACATGGTAGTTTAGGACTGGTATACATGGCGGGGGGAGGATCTTAAGGCATGTTTTTATGAGCAATATATTGTCCTGATAAGTGACTTACAGGTTCAGTGAACAAACCGCTTTCTTGATAAGACAGCTGTTTGCCCAGATAGCAAACCACCCAGGTAACTTCATTTACAACAGTTTTCCGAAGCACACAGCAAAGTTATTAGTTCACAGTCTTATCTTTTGTTGCGTTTATGTTGATGCAGGAGGTCTCCGCTCTTAACATCAATTAATGTGTACAACTCAGTGGATTCAAACATGCTTAGCCTTGCTACCGTTTTTGGAAACAGCATCTTACTGTGGAAGTCTAGTTCACGGACAGATAAACAATGGAACCGTTCTCTCTGATTGAGCTGAGATAGCCCAGAATCTGTTGCCCGTGCTACCACTGGACCCTGCAAAATTTGAAAAGCTAATTCCGATTTGGAAAGGAGAAGACACTTCGCCTGAGTATATCCTTTTTCCAAACAGTGCTTCTCCAAACATTTTTTCAAGGTCATATGTTTACCTAGCTTTTGTTACAGAGTGATTGATGATAGGCTGATACAGGAGCAGTGGGGATGTCCAAGAAGTGGCATGCCCATTCTGACTGGCTGTGCCCCTGCTAAATACTGCTAAATATCTGACTACCAGACATGATTGTATCTATGATGGAAAGATGTTAGAGGAGGCAACAAGGAAGGACAATTGCAGGACATGTACAGAAGACAGGGTGGTGTCTTTTTCCACATTCGCTCCTCCATGAACCAGTGAAGCAGGCTCTGTTGAGAGGCAATGTCAAGCTCAAGCTGCTCATAGATGACAAATATTAAACTTATGCACATTTGAATACAAAAATGGCTTTTGGTGGGTAACTTCTAAGGTGGCCTCCAATAATCCCTGCTTGTTAGTACTCTTGATCCTGTGGTCCTCTCCCCTTGAGTGCGAGCTGGACCTAGTGACTTGCTTCTAATGAGTAAAACATGGCAGTAATGAAAGGCTGTCACCTCTGAGATTAGATAACAGAAAGCCTGTGACTTCCGCCCTGCTCACTGTCTGTCTCTCGCTGGCTCACTCCCGGGGAAGCTGCCATCAGCTTATGCCCTATGGAGAAGCCCAAGCGGTAAACAACTGATGTCTCCAGCCAACAGCCAGCAAGACTTGCTGCCAGACGTGTGAAGGAGCTTGAAAGTGGATCTCCTCCCAGGTGAGCTCTGAGACGCCTGTGGCCCCAGCCCACAGCTTGATCGCACCCTGGAGAGACAGCCTGAGTCAGAGCCACTCAGCTCAGCCACCCCTGGGTTTCTGACCCACAG
This sequence comes from Helogale parvula, assembly GCA_004023845.1. Classification (NCBI taxonomy): domain Eukaryota; kingdom Metazoa; phylum Chordata; class Mammalia; order Carnivora; family Herpestidae; genus Helogale; species Helogale parvula. The sequence goes on along the minus strand of PJEM01016150.1, from coordinate 17,286 downwards.
AACTGCAAGACAACAAGTGTTTGCTGTTGTAAGCTGCTAATTTTGGACTGATTTCTCACACAGCTATAGATAGCTAATACAGGGTATGTGTGTGTGAGTGTGTGTGGTTTTGAGGCAATAGCAAGGTATTTTATCCAGGAAGATATATACCACAAGACTTCATATTTAATATGTTTTCTTTGGAGAATTTCTCATGGCTCTGGATCTGCCCTCTGGCTTAGAAGACCAGAAATAGATTTGTCAGCTCAGCATAGCAGACTCACCTTTCGTCAGACTCACATGAACTAGGTCTTTGAGACTTCTATGACAACACCGAATGCCAGTTATTAAATTATAATAATGAGACAAAAAATAATCATGCTGGGCAGCATATCAGAACACGTATGTCTCTATGACAAGCACTTTCTCTCTCTGAAGGCAAAATTTCATATCAAATAAGAATGAGAGATTTGCTTGATGAACACAGAATCTGAACGAAGGTGGTTAAGCATAGGTGTGCAGTGTTTCATGGAAGTAGTCTCAGGGGATCACCTCATACTAGGAACAGTTTCATCTGTGGAGCCAGACAACTCTACAGATGTTGGTTACAGCCCCATGAATCTATCTTTATCCCAAAATGAACTCATCAAGGGACCTGGAATTTCCCCCAAATCACTTGGCGAAAGCTCCTTTCTTTCATGGGCAGTAACGACCAACATCTTGTGTTATGACTCTGGTTTTCTAGGTTACTGTGAAGACCAACCCCTCTTTGGAAGGAAAGATTTTTTTGTTTGGGTGAGTTAATACATGGATTAGATTATAGTCTCTTCTTGTTGGTCTAGGAGTTGTTTTGCATCTTTGAAGTAAGTTTCATGTTAATTATATTAAAACCATATTGGGATCCAGACATCTACCTAAGAACTTTATTTATGGATTATCTGAATTAACTCCAAGTGAGGTAGGTATACTAATATCCTAGTACCAACTATAAAACGAGGGCAGACAGAAGATACTCAAAGCCTCACAGCTAATACATGTCAGAACCTTGTTTTGCCTGAATTTGCTTTAGATTGATTTCATAACCACCTTTTCCTATCTCCCCTGCCTCTACACTGAGGGTTTTCAACTTGAACAATCATCAGGCTCAAGTGGAAGATTTCTTAAAACACAGATTGCTGGGCTCCACCCCCAGAGTTTATGATTCAGGAGGCTTGGGGTGGGTCCCGAGAATCTGCATTTTTTAAACATGTTCCCAGGTGATGCTGATCCGGGGACTACACTTTGAAAACATTTTTTGGTCGGGGGGTGGGAGGGAATTGGAAATATCTCTCTTTTGGAGTAGTTTCCTGCCTCCTATTCATTCACTAAGTGCAACTACACTAATCTTTCTAATTTTATTTGGAAATATTTATTGAGTGTCAGACACTGTGCTAGGCACAGAGGATGAAATAATGAGCAATAACTTGAAGTGGGGCATTTGCCTGGAACACTTTCTTTCCTTGGCTCTCCACCATGTAATGTTGTTCGTGGTCTCCTTTCTGTGAGCCTAAAATATAGAAGCAATGGAACTAAAGTTCTACTCCTGTAAGCAGTCCACAGCATGGTTGTAATACCTCTATGCTTTTTGATTTTGTTCTTTGTAGCTGGTGGGTGGAAAAATTTAAACTACAGCTTGTTCTTCACTCTAAGATAATGTCAGAGTGAACGGGTGGACTTTAGGTAAGCAGAAATATGGGAGAAGAAACTAAGATGCTTCAAGCTCATTCTTCTCATTTTGTAAGACGCTACAAAATCATATTTTCATCCTTAGAAGGGGGGGACATCAGGAATGACTTCAAAATGTTCACAGAGTCCTGCCCTTCTCCTGTGAAAGTCTTCTATTATTTCTCTGCCCCTACCCATAGGTCCAGTCCCAGCAAGAGTGATGATCAAGCTGTTTGGTGCTTAGTTAGCCCAGGAAAATGCTCACCACTCCCTGTCACAATTGTCTCTCCTCCCTTTTTCCTCTTCTCTCAAAGGTTTGAAGTCTCCTTTTTGGGTGGGCAGAAAAAGTCTAAAATTTTAGCTAATCTGTAACTTTGGTTATGTAATTCCTTGTTATTGTAGAATAAATTCCATTCTAATCAAGGAAGTTAGAATTAAAATAGAAAACCCTGTCTCTCTTCATGGCACTTTGAATTCTGTCCTCAAAACATGGTCTTCTTTTTCAGGCTGATGTAAAAGCTCATGTACCTGCAAGATGGAAAAGTCGAGTACATGGGGGGCAGGCTGTAGCAGTTGTTTTGTTTTTGTTTTGTTTTGTTTTGGGGGGTGCTTTCATTTTGAACGTTTGATTTTCATCCCAGGGTCAACAGAAAACTATGGAAGACTTTAAACTGGGGTAAGTCAATGGGTGAGGTATGTATGTCCGAGCCACCTTTTGGGCTGCTATGTGGAGAAGAACTGGAGGGATCTGGAGGCAGGAAAACCAATGAGAAGGCAGGTGCAGTGGTTTGCAGTGATCCTGAGGAGAAAGGATGGTGACCTGGATTAGAGATACGGATGACAGGATGAGAAAGTATAAGAATTCTGAGGTAATTTATGGTACTATATGTAGTTTAAGGAACTTCGCCTGAGGAGAGACAGGGAGACATGAAGGATGGCACTGAGACATTTGGTGTTAAGCAACAGATTGGATGTTGAAGCCATTACTTGAGAGCCAATACTGGGGAGGTGGTTTGGAGGTGAACGTAATGCATTCAACACAAACATGGTGAGTCTGAGGTGCTTTGGGACATTAATTCAACAGGAATGACCAATAAGTAATTAATAATCGCATTACCCTGAATGTGAAATCCTTCCAGTGGCGCACCACTGTCAAGGGTACAAATTCCAAATTTCTTAGCAAGACTTACAATTTACTCTCTTGGGTTTCATTTCTGATACCTATCCCAGCCACACTGCCCAGCCCAATGTCAATTTTAGCTTGCTCTCTGGAGTCTCAGGGACCCCTGTGTCAACTGTTATATCAGGAACTATTTTCTTTTTCATGCACTGAACAAAGAGTGAGGGCCAGATAGCTGGTAGTGCTGGGATACAATGGTGAGCAAGAGATGGCCTCGTCCACGCACTGGTGGACGGGTGTTCTGTCAGAGCTAGACAGTAATCCAATATTTACACAATTCTAAATTAAATTAAATTAAAAGCTGAATTGCAAATGATGTCAGAGGTGCTAATGGAAGGTACCTACGAAGGATAAGAGCCTATAGTGGGGTTTTGATGTAGCAAAGTCTGAGAAAGTGAAGATAGAATTGATTCACTGAGGAAGGAAAGTGTTCCAGGCTGAGAAAACGCCCTATGAAGAGGTAAAACTTGGCACATTGTGGGGAACTAGAGAAACACATACTTTCCCTAAAGTACCTTGGCCAGGGTTGGGGTTTATTCGGGGGAGTGGAGAGGAAAAGGAAAAAAGAAAAAACCAAACCAAACCAACCAAACAAAAAAGCTCTTGGCTAATTTGTCCCAGAGCCGCCGCCGTCCGATCTCACGTAGTCGTGACCTCGTCGCACTGACTATTGGGAATTGTAGTCTTGACCTTAGCGAGCAGAGATGGCGGCCTCCGTTGCAGGTCCTTGCGCGGCCGCAACTGACCTGTTTCGAAGTTTTCGAGCTGCCAGGGCGCTGCTTCCTGCGCTAGCCTCCGTCGCCTGGCGTAAGTGGAGCGGGGCTTGCAAACCGGGGGGAAGAAGGAGCTCGGGGCCAGGCTCGGGGGAGGCAAGCCTAGAAGTCAGGGGCAACCCTCGTGGGACAGCGAGTTGGGGGAGATTGCAGGGTCCGCGGGAGTTCAGGGCGAGTTCTGTTGACCCCTGTCATTCGCTACCGCAGGGGCCCGAGTGGGGCCCGGCCGACAACAGAGCACCGGACCTTCGGAGCCGGGCGCTTTCAAGCCGCCGCCGAAGCCAGTCATTGTGGACAAGCGCGGTCCCCCTCGTCTGGAAAGGAGGTGAGGCCGGGGCTTGGGCGGGGTTCCCGTTTTTTTTTTTGCGTCGGTGCACTCGCGAACCTACCTTTACTCTGGAGATCTCGGCTCTGGAGATGAGCTGGAACCCCCACTGCACGCTTGTGTGCAGGATTCATGAGCTCGTGTGCAAAGCTCACCACCTCCCCTTTTATCCCAAGCTAGCGTTAAACTTCTCTGCAGCCTTATTAAATCAGGACTTCAGGCAAGGATTCCCCCGATTTGAGGCTCTTTGCTTTGGCATTTAGCTTGAACCGAGGATTTTTCTCTGAAGTACATAGTATTTTACTTGTTTGAGGAGCTGATCATTCCTTGCCTCGGTGGAAATGGATTGGCCAGCACTCAGCCTGTGTTCCTTTCCCAACTCACGTGTTTTAAGTTTCCTGAAAATGCCATTCTGTAATTAAGATTTTCGGCCAATTTGTATCTTAAATTTGCTTTTAAAAACTGTGCTTAAGGGGCTTCTGGGTGGCTCAGTCCGTTAAATGGCTGACTCTTGATTTCCCACTCAGGTCATGATCTCAGGGTGGTGAGATCCAGTCTAGCATCGGGTTCTGGGCTGACAGATTGGAGCCTGCTTGGGATTCACTCCCTATCTCTGTCTCTTGCCTGCTTGCGAGCATTCGCGCTCTCTCTGTCTCTCTCTCGCTCTCGCTCTCTCTGTCTCTTTCAAAAATAAATAAATAAACTTAAAAAACAAACAAACAAACAAAAGACCATGTGCTTATAACAACCTTATTAAAAAGCCAATTTTAGCAGGAAAAACTCGGTGTGATTTTGACTCTCGCTGGGTGATTGGATTATCTCTGCATGCCTGTGTGTGTGTTTAACACTGCAAATATCCTGTTGTTCTAAGTTGAAATAACATTGAATTTACAGAAGCTAGAGATTCAGAAAAGGTTTCCTTATACAACTTTTTTTTTTTTGAGTCGAGCAAGGACTCTCTCTTAAATGGCAGCACTTAATATAATTCAGTTAAATGGGGATGTAAGTTGTGTTAACTACTTTGGGAAGCAGTTGGACAAAATTTAGTAATTTTGAAGTTGTGTATACCTTTCTGCCCAGTCGGTACACAAATTAAAGTAATATGTTCAAGGAGACATGTACAGAAATGGACACAAAAGGTATTGGTAACAAACAAAAATGTATAAGTAGCCTAGAAATCCATCAGTATGTGAATAGGCAAATGCGTTTCTATTATGAGCATTATATGGCAGTGAAAAATGAATGAACTGGAGCTAACATGGATAAACTTCACAAATATGTGTGGAGAAAAAACAACCTGCAGAAGAATCCATATAGTATGATAGCATTTCTATATTTCCCAGATACACATGCGTATGTAAAATATAAAATGTATAGGAGATATTCTCCACATAGCAATCAGACCTAGCTTTCCCAATAGCTGTACAGGCTGATATTACATAGCTCCTGATGAGATAGAATAAGATGATCACGTCTATAACATTTTTACCCAAAATGTTTAACCTTGGTCTAGGCATGTGGAAACAGTAAACAAATCCAGAATCTAGGGATTGCGTATGAGGCCATAGGCTTTGACTTTTCAGAAAAGTCAGTGTTAGAAAAATACAAAGATGGGGAACAGTAACAGTTTAAGTGACTGAAGAGAGTAATACCCAGATATAATGTGTGAAGCTTGCTGGTAGCTTGGATTGGGCAACAAAAGACCTTTTTCAGGACAATTAGGTACTGTTAGTTTAGATCTGTTTAACTACGAACTACATATTAGATTTTATTATTGAATTAGTGCAGAAGTTTTTAGGTGTCATAAAGGTATTGTGAAAAATGTAGCAGAAAGTCCCTATTTTTAGAAGCTTTCTAAAGTATTCAGAGATGACATACCTTGCTCTTTGACATTCTCAAATAGTTCAGGAAAAAAGTTACATGTATATATAAAGCAAATATGTCAACATGTTGGCATTTGGTGAAAGGAGATAGAGTATATGTGGGGGTTCATTGTATTACTATGCCAACTTTTTGGTAGGCTTAAAAAGTTTCAAAGTGGGCGCCTGTGTGGCTCAGTCAGTTGAGGTCCGGCTTCAGCTCAGGTCATGATCTCACGTTAGTGGGTTTGAGCCCTGCGTCAGGCTCTGTGCTGTCACCTACTCAGAGCCTGGAGCCTGTCTTCAGATTCTGTGTCTCCCTCTCTCTCTCTGCCTCTCCCCTGCTCATGATCTATCTCTGTCTCTCAAAATAAATAAATGTTAAAAAAAAAAAAAGTTTCCAAGTAGGAAATGAGTGTTGCAGATCATCATCAAGAAGACATGGCCGCTGACTGACCCGTGAGCTGAACCCCCCTCCTCACGCCTTCCCTTGTCCTTGGAATGTGGGTTCTGCTGGCCGTTGCTCCTCCCAAAGGCTGCTCCAAGGACACAGCCTGGAGATGATGATGTGGCCTATGTGGTACATGTGACTGAGACCACGCAGGGCCTCTTTGTAAATTTTTAAGATTTGGTGTGTTGCTGCCGCCCAGGAGAAGCCCGTGTGTGGGTTCCCTTTGCCGTTACTGAAACTGTCACCTACCCACTCAGAGTGGCCTGCCTCTTTCTTCAGTGTCTCCTTGTCCTCCAAGTTTGGGGCCCAGCCTCAGAGTATACCTGGGAAGTTCCTGAGAAGCGGGTGAATCAACAAAAGGAAGGAACTCATAGGAATAATCACCACTAGATTTAATGAATTACCCATAGCAATTAACTGTGGGGGAGAGAGGGGTGCTCTGGGGCTTCAACTATATTAATAATTTATTTCTTAGGATGGGTGATAAGGACATGAATTTTCACTGTGATGTCCTTTATGCTTTGAAAGAGGTTAGCTTAGGGGCACCTGGGTGGCTCAGTCCAACGCCTGACTCTTGATCTCAGCTCAGGTCTTGATCTCAGGGTCGTGAGTTCAAACCCTGCCTTGGGCTCTGTGCTGGGTGTAAGGCCTACTTAAAAAAGAGAAAAAGAAGGAAAGAAGGGAGAGAGGAAGGAAGAAGCTGGAGAAGAGGGAGATCATTTTTAAAGTTGGTTTTGGTTAATGATTTATGTTTATATTTTTCCAGTGTAATTTATTTTAACACACAACTCAATGTGAGGCTTGTGGTGTATGGCCATAGATAACGCTTTGTAGTGCGACGGACATGCCTGTGTTCAAATCTTGACTTGGTAGGTTTATAGCTAATGTAACAGTAGGTCAGTTGTTTACCTTCTCCAAGCTTCATTTTCATCTGTGAAAAGGAGATGATGACATCACACTCGCCCGATGGTTGTAAGGATTAATTGATGCTCTCGGTGTCATAAACCTTTAACAGGATACGAGGTGAGCTACTTTCATGAGCATCGACAGCAATTTTAGAAATAATCAACTTTTCTTAGAGAAGAAAGAATAAAACATGTCAACATCATAATCTTTTTTTTTTTTTTGGTACAGTAATAATAGTTTCTTTTAAGTTTGCCTGTAATTTTTTAAAACTTATATTCCTCACAGGTTCCTGAGTCCTGAATTTATTCCTCCAAGGGGAAGAACAAATCCTCTGAAATTTCAGATAGAAAGAAAAGATATGTTAGAGAGGAGAAAAATCCTCCGTATTCCAGAGTTCTACGTGGGTCAGTAAGAGCTGCGTGCTTTCAGTGTTGGTGGTGGGAGGGCTTGGTGGGCTTCACCCCGGGGAGGGTGGTTTTCACAGATCTGGCTTTCGGCCGAATGAGGTACTTATTCCTAATGCATTAAAATATTTAGGAATTTAGGAGGTTATCTAAAATTGCTGTTTGTGTGCGTCTGCGTGTCACGTAAACGTTCACTCCTCCTTTGAATCCGTAGGAAGCATACTTCGCGTCACTACAGCCGACCCGTACGCCAGCGGGAAGACCAGCCGCTTCCTCGGGATCTGCATCCAGAGAGCAGGAGCGGGCCTGGGAGCTACTTTTATCCTCAGGAATACCATCGAAGGACAAGGTAGCTTCCGTTTCATTAGTGTGATTTTCTGGAAAACGGTATCTCAGGATTCCGTTTTGTGTTCTGCGTCCCGGGGGGAAACATCTGGAACTTGAAAGTGCAGGGGCCTCCGGGGAGGGCCGTGGGGCTGTGGGCTCAGCGCGGCGTGAGAACGGACGCTGCTGAATACGCAGTCAGCGAGGCGTTGCCGACTCCGGCAGCGTCACGGGAGGAGACAAGTGACTAGAAACAGTGCGGGCAGCATTCACTGCAGGAGACAGTAACGCGTGAGAACGTTAAGATAAACATAATGATGTCTGTACGTGTCACTTTCTCCTAAAATGAACGCCCCCATTTTGCTTTATAGTATGATGGTCACCACAATAATCATTGTTTGATAAGAATTACAGGAGTTTTTAAAAAGGCAAAATTTGTTATGCCTAATAAGTCAGAGGCCCAAGTAGCAAAATTCTGGAAAGATTATGAATCAAAATGGCAGAACACTAAAATTTTCTTTTTTCCTTTATTTAAAAAATGTATATTTATTTTTGAGAGAGTAAGTGAGCACCTGAGCAGGGGAGAGGCAGAGGGGCGGGGCAGAGGGTCTGCAGCGGGCTCCATGCTGACGGCAGAGAGCCTGATCCGGTGCTCACCTTGCAGTGACCTGTGGAGCCGTGCACGTGGGAGCTCAGCAGGACTTACCAGTTGCAGAAATGTGTGCCTTCTGTCAGGTCATGTGCTGGGAGAAGCCTTGTAATAGAAAGACATGATCATAGGTGTGAGTTAGATGGACCTTGGTTTGATATTCTTCCTTAAAACTGAGATAATTGGGCGCCTGGGTGGCTCAGTCAGTTAAGCATCCGGCTTGGGCTCAGGTCATGATCTCACAGTTTGTGGGCTCAAGGGGCTCTGTGCTGACAGTTCAGAGCCTGGAGCCTGTTCCAGATTCTGTGTCTCCCTCTCTCTCTGACCCTCCCTTGTTCGCACTCTGTCTCTCTCTCTGTCTCAAAAATAAATTAACATTTAAAAAACACATCTGAGATAATAGGGGCGCCTGGGTGGCTCAGTTGGTTAAACATCTGACTTCAGCTCAGGTCATGATCTTGCAATTCATGAGTTCAAGCCCTGCATCTGGCACTGTGCTGACAGCTCAGAGCCTGGAACCTGCTTCGGATTCTGTTTCTCCCTCTCTCTCTTCCCCTCCCAGCTCACTCTCTCTTTCTCTCAAAAATAAAAAAACCTGAAAGACATAAAAAAGAAAACAACCCTGAGATAATAATAGTTTCTGCCTTAGAGTTGTGGTCAGTTGTGGGTGATACTGTACATGAAGTAAGTGCTGAATGCTGAATACTCCCAAAATGTTCACTCCCTGTTACCTCCCTCTAAGGTGCTTTTGACTATTAGAGCCTATCTCAGCCTTCCCCATTGATTCTCTTTCTTTGGTGGTTTCTTCTAGTCCACTGGCTTTAAATACCATCCATATGATGAGAACTCCCAAATTAAAAAATATATATATATTTATATATATATATATTTTTTAATGTTTGTTTATTTTTGAGAGAGAGAGACAGAGCATGAGCAGGGGTGGGGCAAAGAGAGACATAAACAGAGAATCTGAAGCAGGCTCCAGGCTCTGAGCCGTCAGCACAGAGCCCAACGCGGGGCTCAAACCCACAAACTGTGTGATCATGACCTGAGCCAAAGTCGGACACTTAACCGACTGAGCCACCCAGGGGCCTCGAGAACTTCCAAATTTAGACCTTGAGGACTGACCCTGACCAGGTTCCAGATTTGTACAGACAACTGCCTCTTTGACATTCCAGGTGGATGTCTTTTAAGCATATGGCAAGTTCAGAATAGAATTATTTTCCTCACAGTGTGTTCTTCTCGGTGTTTTCAATGTCCATAAGTGGCACCACTGCCCACATATTTACTAAAATCAAAAATTTGGGAGCTATTTTTAATTACTCTTTCATATATCCAGACAAGTTTTCTGGGCTTAATCTCCAAAAAATGCATTCCAGTTTTGTTAGGTTCTCCGTCTCCATGGCTACCACTTGTGTCCATGCTGCCCTGGCTCCTTCCTGCCCCCTTCCTGCCCCCTTCCTGCCTCCTTCCTGCCTCCTTCCTGCCTACGGCTCTGCTCTATCCCTGCTTCACTTTCCTGGCCTGCTGACTTACTGTGCTCCAGTCTACAAGACCTTTTCTGTTTTTGTTTTTTTTTCCCCCAATATGACAAGTTTGTTAAGACCCCAGGGCCTTTGCATTTGCTGTTCTATTTGTAGTGTCAGTATAAATCGTCTTTTCAGAGAGGCTTTCCCTGGCTATGCTGTTCATATACTATTTATTCCCAGCCACAGTGTTACCATTCTGTTTATCTTGACTACATGAAATTACCTAAAATTATGAATCGTAAATGAAATTCTGGTGTGTCTATTTATTATCATCCGCTAGGATATAAGCTCAATGAGAGGAAAAGGATTTTACTTATTTTGAGTTCCCTATAGGCACAGTCCCTCCTAGATCAGTACCTGGAACAGAATAGGTGTATGGGAAATAGTGGATTAAATCCTGGTATTAAATAGTAGATGTTAATGTTGTTCATACATATTTGTATTTCTCTTGGGATTATTTCAGGAAACGTCAGAATATACTCTTTCCCTTAGGTGTTTGGTGCTACAGAGGCTATATTTTGAACTATGACTTGTAGCATCTTGAAACAGTGAAGCTGTTCCTCGCTTGCCTCGTATGGAGAGACCTAGCATGGTTTTGTTTTTTAACGTTTTATTTAGTTTTGAGAGAGAGACAGAGTGTGAATGGGGAGGGGCAGAAAGCGAGGGAGACACAGAATGTAAAGCAGGCTCCAGTCTCTGAGCTGTCAGCACAAAGCCTGATGCGGGGCTCAAACCCATGAACCATGAGAAAATGACCTGAGTCAAAGTTGGACGCTTAACCTACTGAACCACCCAGGTTCTCCAAGCCCCAGCATGTTTTACAACCTAGGCCTTCCTGGGGTGCCTGGGTGGCTCAGTCGTTTGAGTGCCCAACTCTTGATTTTGGCTCAGGTCATGATCCCAGGGTCATGGGATTGAGTCCTGCATTGAGCTCTGTGCTGAGCGTGGAGCCTGCTTAAGATTCTCTCTCCCTCTGCCCCTCTCCCTTTCTTGCGCACTTTCTCTCTCTCGCTCTCTCTAATATAAAAAATATTTTTTAAAAAGAACTGGTATGAAGAACACTGGGTGTTGTATGGAAACTAATTTGACAATAAACTGCTTAAAAAAATGAAAAAAAAAAGAACAGGTATGGATTTTTAAAAAATAAATAAAACTTAGGCCATCCTTAGGAGGGACTTCTAAACCGAACTTAGACTTAAAAATTTATTAACTCTTTTTGCATCATTAATCCTGTTGCCCTTAATGTAGAAGGTCAGGTTTTATTTGAGTAGCTGGGAAACAAAGAAGAATGTGACAGTGAAGAATTTACTCAGACTTTCTCTAGGTTAGTAGTGTCAGGATTGAAGAGTGGGGAGAAGGGATAAGTGGGAAGGGGCATTAAGGAGACACTTGTTGGGGTGAGCACTGGGTGTCATACGTAGGGGATGAGTCACTGGAATCTACGTCTGAAATCGTTCGTGCACTGTATGTAACTGACGTGGATGTAACTTTAAAAATTAAAAAAAAAAAAAGGAGATGAAGAAAACAGATTCTCAGGATCTAATCCCTATTCTGATACTAGACCTTAATATGTCGTGGTCTCTTAACATCTTTTTGGACCAGACGAATAAATAAAAGAGGATTTGAAAAAAAAATAGTATCAGAAGTGAAGAGATGAGCGACTGTTTTTATAGAAGACATTTTGTTTAGACTCTCATTCTAACTCACATTTTTTTCATTTTTTAATCTAAATGCACTTTAGTTTATTTCTTTTTCTTTTGATAATCTTCATCTTAAAAATTACAAATTTATGTCACATTTCCTGTGGGCAAAACCCTGTGCTAGGTCCATGATGAAATAGTTTTTACTTGTCTGAGGTGTATGCCGGCCTCTGGGTTTAGATGGTAAGAATATGTTTTCTCTTTTTAGGTGTTGAGATCTGCTTTGAACTTTATAATCCTCGAATCCAGGAGATCGAAGTGGTCAAATTAGAGAAACGGCTGGACGATAGTTTGCTGTATTTACGAGATGCTCTTCCTGAATATAGCACTTTTGATATGAATATGAAGCCAGTGGTACAAGAAAGTAGCCACGAAGTTCCTATTAACCAGGTATGAGTTGTATTTGTAGCACCGGAAGTTCTATATTAAGTAAGAGAGAGTCCCCTTAATGAAAACTTTTAGAAGAATTTTTGCTTGGGACTAAACAACTTAAAATATTTTTCTTTTCTTTTCTTTTTTTTTTTTTTTAATCATCCGTAGCTGAAAGTAAAAATGAAGCCTAAGCCCTGGTCCAAACGCTGGGAACGTCCAAAATTTAATATTAAAGGAATCAGATTTGATCTTTGTTTGACTGAAGAGCAAATGAAAGAGGCTCAGAAGTGGAGTCAGCCATGGCTTGAGTTTGATATGATGAGGAAATATGACACTTCAAAAATTGAAGCCGCAATATGGGATGAAATTGAAGCATCAAGAAAGTCCTGATTCTGAGAATCAGTTTGGTTATTTGCAGAGGATGTGCTAACTCCCAGAGGATTTATTTAAAGACCAATTTAATTTTATACATAAAGACATAGTCATTAAATCAACTAAACATTCATTTGTTTGAGTACCACTGCAAAAAAAAAAATAAAATGAGCATGTCATTTTATTACTTCAGAGTCAAAGCGTTACCACAATTCTCTTCATTGAACCAGGAATCTGAACACGGAAGTGGTGGGATGATTATTGAAGTTTGTGGAATAAATTATAAAAAGTGTATGCTATAAAGAGTAATAATAAAGTGAACATTGACGTACCCACCTCAGGGTAAGGGGTGAAGCAGGTAATAAGATCCAGGAAGGTCAAGAAATAGAGCATGTACTAGGATTTGAGAAGATTCTTCTATGTCTGCAACTGCATCCTTCTCTCCTCCCAGTTACAAGCACTAGCCTGACTCTGTTAATCGTTCCCTCGTGTCACATTTGATTTTATTGCGTACATACACATTCTAAAACAACATACCTAGTTTTGGAAAACCTGTTGGCAGATAAAAAAGGACAACATTGTCATTACATGAAGGCTTCAGGGAGAAGGTAACAGTCTTGCTCATAGTCTGGCTGCATTTTTCCTCATTGTTTGCAAAAGTCACTTTGAGGTAGTTTATGGCCAAGGTCATGAGTGAGTCGTGCTGAAAAAGAAGGCTCACCACAGGGCACCTGATAATTGATGTCTGGCAGAAATGGGGTTGGGGAGTAGCCTCCTCTCTATTTTCTGGTTTTCAGCTCAGGAATCAAGCTCCAGCTCCCAGGACAGGTCAGAACAATACTTCTGTAGGACAATGGGAGTATCCTCGCAGTTCCATGTAGCAGAGACTGGAATGGGAATCTGGCATACAATGACGCGGTAAAACCCAGCCTGCCGGAAATCGGAGGTAGGCTTACCTGAGCAAGCTGTTCCTCAGGTTAGAAAGAGTTCAGTACTTAGTATACGTCTTAATGAGGCCAACCTCCCGTTTTGAATTAGCGCTGTTCAGATCTGCTTTCTGGTGTGTGGCTAATTTGGGATTTGCATTGACTTCTGTGCTGATCTGTTTTCTGGATGTTTTGTTTTTTATTTTATTGGTTACTTATTTTGGCGAAGCACATCTTTTGGTAGCTTCTAGAGGAAGTATGTATGGAGGTAAATCTTTTGAGAACTTGCAGGTCTATCATATTTGATTGATACTTTATAGAATTCTAGGTGTCAGGTAGTTTTCCTCCAGAATTTAAAAAGATACTGCTATACTGTCTTGTTTCCAGTTGCGTTGAGAAATCCAAAACTATTTTGGTTTCTGTTCTTGGTGACCTGAAAGATTATAGGTTATCTTGCTCCTCAAGGTGATGAAATTTCACAGTGATGCACTTTGGTGTGGGTTTATATTTATCCATTATGTCTGGTATTTGATGAATCCTTTCAATGTGCTAACATGTGTCTTCGATTCTGGGAAACTTACTGTTCATCAATGATTTCCTCTCCTCTGCTTTTCTCTTTTGGGAGCAGTTAATTTGATGTCAGTTTTCCAGGACTAGATCTTTTTCCCCCTCTCCCCCAACGTCATCTCTCTTTAGTTCAGTCTTCCAACTCTTCTTTGCTCTTATAATTTTAAATCTGAAGATCCCTTTTTGATTTCTGGATGCTCCTTTTCTTATATGGTACTTTGTTCTTGTTTTATATTCTTGCCTGTGGATGTGTTCTCTTACCATTGAGTACATTCATGATGGTATCGGATGTTGTTTCATTGGGGATTTTTTTGAAATTGTTTTTCTGTGGTTCTGTTTTCTTCAAATTTCTGTGTGTGTGTGTGTGTGTGTGTGTGTGTGTGTGTGTGTGTATTTAATTTTTTCCTGTATTTTAGGCTTTTCCAGGACATCTGGCAATCCTTGGCTGTCTATTTCTGGTCAAATAGTGGACTGAAAAGCTGATTAGGAGCCTTGGACTTGTGAGAAGGGTTGTTTTTAGGGTTATCGGGGTGGACTTTTTTGAGAGTTTCATCCTCCACATATGTGAATGTCTTGGTTTGGTCCCATTCTCCAAAATAGAGGCTTGCAGTCCCCGTCCTGGATGGTAAGGATGTGTCTGCCAGTGTTGTGGGAACCTGATGGGGGAGGATGGGTTTCTGGCTCTACGTGTGTGCGTGCCAGTGTGTCCATCTGTCCCCTCCCCACCACCACTCCTGGCTTGCTGCCCTCAGTACTGGGAGTCCAGGAAACTCCTTTGTCTTTTGTTTGGAGAGTTTAATACATTTGCATTTAAGTCAGTTAGTAAAAAGAATGGACTTCTGCGATTTTGTTATTTGTTTTCTTTATATTTTATATCCCTTTTGCTTCTTTTCTCCATTACTGGTTTCTTCTGTGTTGATATTTTGGAGTGAACTGTCTTCTCATTGATGTCACGGATTTCATCTTTGTATAGTTCGTGTTCCAGAACAGATTTATTATTTTGTCTGCATTTGTCTGTACTTAATCTTTACTGGAGATCTTTATTTCATCATATAGATGCAAGTTACTGTCTGATGTTCTTTTATTTCTGCCTGAAGGACTCCCTTTAGCATTTCCTGTAGAGCAGCTCCGATTGCAAGGAACTCTCTCAGGTTTTGTTTATCTGGGAACATCTTCATTCCCCCCTCATTTTTGAAGGACAGAATTGTTGGTTGGCGGTATTATTATTTGAGCATGTTAAATATTGTAACCCCACAGCATTCTGGCCTCTGGTTTCTGATGAGACTTGGCTGTTACTTTTATTGAGGATCTTTTGATCTCGAGGAGGAGCGTTTCTCCTTGGCTGCTCTCAGGATTCTCCCTGCCTTTGTTTTTCGACAGTTTCATTATACTGTCTTGCTGTGGCCCTCTACATTTATTACACTTGGGGTTCACAGAGATTCTGGATTTGCAGATTCACGTCTCTGCTCAAATTTTGGATGTATTTGGCCATTATGTCTTCAAATATTCTTTTTGCTCCTTGCTTCTGGGACGTCAATAATGCATGTGCTGGTCTGTTTGCTGGTGTCCCTCCAGCTTATCAGGCTCCATTCACTTTTCTTCATCTGATTTTCTCTCTAGTCCTCAGACTTGGTCACTATAATTGTCCTGTTCTCAAGTTTGCTGATTCTATTTTCTGTTTTGCTCCAATTAGCTGTTAAGCTCTACTAGTGAACTTTTAATTTCAATTACTGTACTTTCTAGCCTCAGAGTTTGTTTGGTTCCTTTTGATAATTTCTGTGTATTTATGGATATTCTCATTTTGTTTACATATCCCTTTTCTGATTTCCTATATCTGACTTTCATATATTATGAAATAATGACCACAATAAGTTTAGTTAATAATCATCTCATACATAAAAAAAAAATAGGGGGAAAAGTTCTATCCATATCGTCACAAATGGCAGGAATTCCTTTTTGTGGCAGAATAACATTCCTGTGTTGTGTTTTCCATTCCGTAGGTTGTCATTTTTTTTGCTTCGCAGAAGCTTTTTAGTGTGATGTGGCCCCACTCACTATTCTTACCTTGTTCCTTGAGCTTTAGGTGTCCTCCAAAAAGTCATTGCCACTACCTATGTCAGGAATCTCTTTTCCTGTGTTTCTAGGAGTTTTATGGTTTCCAGTCTTTAATTTAAGTCTTTAATTCATTTTGAGCTCATTTTTGTGAATGGTGAAATATAGGGGTCTAGTTTCATTCTTTTGTATGTGAGTATGCACATTTTCCACCACTATCTGTTGAAAAACTATTAAGTTTTGGCTGTTTTGTCCTGTGTTAGTTGCTTGTGTTTGCATGGGTTTATTTCTGGATTCTCACTTCTGTTCCACTGGTCTATCTCGTCTGTTTTTAAGCTAGGACCATGCTGTTTTGATTGCTATAGCTTTAAAATATAGTTTGAGGGGCGCCTGGGTGGCTCAGTCACTTAAGCCTCCGACTTTGGTTCAGGTCATGATCTCACATTCGTGGGTTCGAGCCCCGCATCAGGCTCTGTGCTGACAGCTAGCTCAGAGCCTGGAGCCTGCTTCTGGTTCTGTGTCTCCTTCTCTCTCTATCCCTCTCCCTCTCATGCTCTGTCTCTCTCTGTATCAAAAATAAATAAAACATTTAAAAAAATTAAAAAATATATAGTTTGAAATCCGGAAGTATGATGCCTCCTACTTCGTTCTCCTTTCTCGGGACTGGCTGGGGTATTTGGTATCTTTTGTTTTCCATGTAAATTTAGGATTTTTTTTTCCTGTAAAAAAATGCCACTGGACTCTCAATGGGAGTTGCATGTAATCTATAGGTGGTTTGGGGGGAGTATGGGCATTTTAACAATATTAATTTCTCCAGTCCATGAATATGAGATACAGTTCCATTTATTTGTGTCTTTGATTCCTTTTATCAACATTGTATAGTTTTTAGTGTATAGAGTTTTCATTTCCTGATTAAGTTTATTAAGTATTTTTATTATTTTTGATGTAAATGGGATTTTCTTCATTGATTTTCAGATAATCATGTTGTTTCCTGCAACTTCACTGAATTCATTGGTTAGATCTAAAAGGTTTTTTTTAAGCATCATTAGGATTTTATACATATAAAATCATGTCATGTGCAAATAAAGTCAATTTTATCTTCTTTCCATCTAATGCTTTTATTTCTTCCTCTTGCCTGATCGTTCTGGCTAGGACTTCCAGTACTGTGTTGAATTAGAGCTGTGAGAGGGGGCACATTTATCTTGTTCCTGATC